>JAQPPZ010008193.1:0-14831 GCA_028583015.1 Wollemia nobilis
TATTTTGCATAAGGAGAATTTTTAAATGTCGTAGGATGTGATGAGTGTTGAGCCAACAGGGAAATCAACTAACTTTAGCTCTATTTCAACGTTTCAAGAAAAATACTATCCATCAAGATAGGACGTAAATAATATTGTGGACAATGTGAAAGATCGTTTGGTTATTCTTTGCTAGGATTGGGATGTCGTAGATGCATTTCTTTGGTCCAAATGAATAAGAGGGAGGTCTAAATTTTGTGGCCCTATTTTGGGTGCTTTTTGTTTTGATTCTGTTGTAGATGCTTTTATATAGCTTTTTATCGAAGTCATTAATTGAAGGAGTATAAGCAAAGTTAAATGAAGAAATGCTATAGTTTCTACATATAGCATTTTGGTTGGTTTTTATTTTGTTTGTAACATGATGCAGTTATGTGTCCATATTTCTCTAGGAGACTTCTATAAAAGGATTGGGGCCCTTTAACAAACCTCTTTTTTCATCCTTTGATAAAAAATAAAATGGAAAGTTTCAATCAATGTATTTGGATATTCCTTTGTTCCATAAATAAGAAAATGAACTTTGGGACCCAATTTTTAATAGAATGAAATCTTATTTTGCATATTGGAAAGGTAAGTTCTTACTCATTGCTAAAAGGCTACAACTTATTAAGACTACATTGCAATCCATTCCTTTGCATATGATGTCACTTTTAATATTAACAACAAGTATAACATAATTTGATCAAATTCAAAAAAAATCTTTGAAAAGAATGAGGGGCAAAATTTAAGTTTTATATTTATATGTGGGATAGGGTTGCAAAGAAAAGAATATTAGAGGGGCATATTTGAAAAATTATAGAATTATGAGTTTGTCCTTAAGGGAAAAACTTGGTTGGAGATTATCCAAAGATCAAGGAAAGACTTCGGTGAAAATGTTACTTCAAAATTATGTAAGTTCTCTTGATGCAATGAAATTATTCAAGAAATGAACCCTTCCTAAAGGTTTGCCACCATGGAACTTGATATCAAATAGTTTGCAATTGATCAAGAAACGTATTATATGGTTAGTCAATGAGAAAAATTCTATAAATTTGTGGTCTAATGCTTAGTTGAATCCTTATCCTCTTATTCTTAATTCAAAATAAAAAACATTGGCTCAAGAATTTCTAGCTTGTAAAGATCCAAAGGTCAAATATTATATTAATTTGAGCAACAACTCTAGATCATGGATTCGTATTAGTCACATTTCTATTGGTCACCTGGTTGGAAGGAGAGGAACTCAAATAAATAACATATGAGTTTTAAAATAGGTTACAAGAGTTTTATTTGCCTATTTTATGTAGAAGGATGAGTTGGTTTGAAATCTGTCAAATATGGTGGATACTTGGTCAATTTGGGTATGAGGATTCAAATCAATCATAATTTCCTATTCCCAATAGTTTCCCCTAGAAGAAAGCTTGATCATTAGAGGCACTCCCTAAGGCCTCAATATTCATTTGGTTAACGATCCAAAGAAATATTATTATAGGAGAGTCTACAAAGAAGACGATATCATAGACCTTTCAGGTGTGCCTTGTGTGAGAAGGATCTAAAAATATTAGACCATTTACTTCCTCATTGTACTTGTGCTTACACCATTTGGGATTGCTTTTTCAAAATTATGAAAATATATTGGACAACTCCATCAACATTGAAAGAGTTTATGGAATAATAGATTAATTATTTTAAAGCTAAAGCATTGTACATTCTATGGGGAATTGATCCTACCATTAATTATTGGAATTTTTGGCTTGAAAAAATATTTAATTTTTTAAAATAAATCTTAAAATCATGCCCAAGTTTGGAACCATATTATTTCCTCCCTTGTACAATGTTTAAACATGGTGCATGGTGCTCATAACAAAAAGTCTCAAGCACCAAAATAAAAACACTAGTCTCCTCGTTATAAGTTTTGAATATACATAGAAGGGTCATCTGTGACAATGGAGTTAACACAAAGGATTTGCTTCGATCTATGGTAAAATAAAAATATTTAGAATTTGGGTTTATCGAAATTATATTTGATGGAGCTTTCAAAGAAGATCCAAGAAATGTTGGTGGAGGTGGTGTTTTCCAAAATAATGAAGGTAAAATTCTCCCCACAAAATTATATGGAACTTTAACTAACAACTATGCATTGACTAGGGCATTTCTTATAGGGATCAAAATTGTAATTGAAAAAAGATTAAAATTATTTCAATTGAGGGGGATTCGTAAATTATCGTTAATGCTATCAAAAAATTGGATGTGGTGATTAGAAAAATGAGATTATTGTTGATGTTCATCAGCTATTGTTGGAGGCAATCTCTTGGAAACGTAAGCATAAGGAAATTAGAAAGCAGTAAATCTAACCAATTGTGTTGTTGATCTTCAACTTGGTGAAATTCAAAGTTTATAAGGTAATTGGTCGAGTAAGATTTTCTCTCTTAATAAAAATGCAAGACCATACAAAATTCTAATATATATTATTGAAGTAATTAAATTATTATTTTTTTAAAATGGGATTGAAACAGGTCCTACCCATATTACATCATCACCCTTACCCATACTACATCATCACCATAGAGTGTTATTACAAGGAGTTGCCTATTTAAGCATGTATCCTTTGACAAGATTCGAACCTCGTTCTCCTCCAAAATCAAGGAATCTAACCGATTGAGCTAATCCCACTAGATAAATTTTTGGGTTGAAAATATAGAATTTTGCTAGGAATAACAATTAATTTATAATTATTTTCAATAATAACGCATTTATTAAAGAATATCAAATATGACATTCTCACAATTGATTTAATTCCTCAACTCTATTATTGAAAAATATCAAATTATTGACCAAGCGAACACAAAGAGAATTGCATTGATCAAATTAATAGTACATAGTAGCCTGAGAATAGTCCATAGGATACGGAACCTCCTAGGCGAGAATAGGCATTGTTGTAACAACATAACAATAGCCCAAACAAATAATAACAATAGCCTAATAATGGAAGAATCAAATACAGCTACGCTAACATCCCCCCTTATTACATTATTTGGGTAATAAGATAACTACTAGCTATACTAACATCCCCCTTGATTACATCATTTTGCAATACATAGAGAGCTGCGAAACAATTCAAATTTGACACGTGCAAGTGCCTTAGTGAAAATGTCTGCAACTTGAGCATCGGTGGAGATGTACTGAAGCTGAATTCGGTGCCTTGGAACTTCGTCTCGAATGAAGTGACATTGTGTGTCAATGTGCTTGGTTTTCTCATGATGCACTGGATTCTTAACAAGGTTCAAAACACCCTGGTTGTCGCAGAACAAGTGTATTGGAGATTTTGATGGATGACCCATACTTGTCAGAATGCGACGCAACCATATCACTTCGCACACAGCTTCACGTGCGGTGCGATACTCTACCTCTGTAGATGAGATAGCAACCACCTGTTGCTTCTTGCTGTGCCAAGAGACAGGACCGGATCCAAGATGAAATATATATCCTGAAGTTGACTTACGATCATCATATGACCCGACATAGTCAGAGTCCGTGTATCCTTGCAAGAAGAATTTGTCATTCCTCTTGTATTCTAGGCCATATTCCATTGTGCCATGGACATAGTGAAGAACACGTTTTGTTGCTTTCCAGTGAGTAGTCTTAGGTTCCTGCATGAACCTCGAAAGATAGTTGACAGCAAATATGATATCTGGCCTAGTATTAGTCAGATATATGAGACTCCCAATCAGTTGTCGATAGAGAGTACCATCTACCTGAGGTGAATCATCATATCGCGATAACTGAAGCCCTGATTCCATCGGAGTTGCCATCGGCTTGCAATCAGTCATGCGATATTTTTCTAACAGTGTCTTGGCATATTTTTTTTGAGTCACTTTGATGTAGTGCTCCTTCTGGCTCACTTCCAGACCAAGACAATAATGGAGAAGTCCGAGATCTGTCATCTCAAAATATTTACACAAGTCTCTTTTGACAGCAGAGATCATAGTTTTTGAACTCCTTGTAATGAGCAGATCATCAACATAGAGTACAAGCAACACTATCTCAGAACCTTGTTTCTTGAAATAGAGGTTTGCATCCGATGGACATCTCTTAAATCCATGTTGCAGGAGGTGATTATCCATTTTTATATACCAAGCTCGAGGAGCTTGTTTTAAACCATATAAGGATTTGACCAACTTGCACACTTTCTGCTCTTGGCCTTCCACTTCAAATCCTTCAAGTTGAGTCATGTAGACTTCCTCTTGGAGATCACCATTCAGAAAAGCACTCTTGACATCCATTTGGTGAACTTTCCACCCATACTGTGTTGCCATAGCACAAAGAACTCGAATGGTGGTCATCCGAGCAGTAGGTGCAAAAGTTTCCTCATAGTCAATGCCTTCCTTTTGTGCATAGCCCTTTGCAACAAGATGGGCCTTATGCTTATCAATTGTCCCATATGCCTTGTACTTGACTTTGTACACCCATTTGCAGCCAATGGGCTTCTTTCCGTGTGGTAGATCGACAAGCTCCCAAGTTTTGTTTTTCTTCAGAGACTTATACTCAACATCCATAGCAGCCTTCCATTGTGGCTCACTAAGGGCATCTTGTATAGAAGCAGGTTCATGTTCATTCATTGAAGACATAAACACCCTGTCATCATCTATATCCATATCCTCTGTTTCTCTCTCTGGATCTACAGAAAGTTCCTCAAAATATTGACAAAGATCATCAACCTCAGTAGTCTCTACTGTTGCTCTCTCCTGTCGAGCCATGCTGTGAGTACGAGGTCTATCCAAAGTCAAATCTGGTGGAGTGGATAACTTGGAGTCTCTGATTGTACTTGTATACCATTTTGGATTCTTCTTCTGTGGTGGTGAAGAAGATGAAGAAGTAGAAGGACCTCCAGTCTTTGATGATGAAGGGGACTTCTCAACTTTAGTTTCCACAAGATCTAGGTATACATCAGATGTGCTTTGTGATGTGAAAGCCTCATCAAAAACAACATCTCTACTGACATGAATCTTCTTGGTCAAAGGATCAATCAAACGATAACCCTTAGAGTGCTCATCATAGCCAAGAAGAATACACTTCAATGTCTTCTCATCTAGCTTCTTCCTTTTCTCTTTCGGTATGTGCATGAAAGCTTTACATCCAAAAATGCGTAGATGAGAGATGGAGGGTTTTCGACCACTCCATGCTTCCTGTGGAGTCATTCCTTGTAGGGCCTTTGTGGGTGCCCTATTCAACAGATATACTATTGTGGTGACAGCTTTTGCCCAATATTGTTGCCCAAGACTAGCTCCTGTGAGCATACAACGAACCATTTCCATGATGGAACGGTTCCTCCTTTCAACAACTCCATTTTGTTGAGGAGTATAAGCAGTAGTTAACTGTCTCGTGATCCCATGTGCAGTCAAGAATGCAAAAAACTCTTTAGAGGTAAACTCCCCCCTCGATCTGAGCGGAGGGTCTTTATAGAAGTCCCTGACTCCTTCTCAACAGATTTCTTGAATTGTTGGAAGAAACCAAAGGCTTCAGATTTTAGATTAAGAAAGAACACCCACATATTTCATGAGTAATCATCCACAAACAACTGAAAATACCTCTTCCCCCCACAACTGATGGGTGTGAAAGGACCGCACAGATCGGTGTGAATCAACTCCAGAGGTTTCTTTGCTCTTGTAGAGCTCTTCTCAAAAGGTACTCTATGTTGCTTTCTTGCCAAGCAGTCAGAGCACACTGGCAATGTGGAAGAAAGGGAAGGAAGACCCTTTACCATCTCATACTTACTTAGCTCAAGTAAGTAGCCGGAACTAAGATGCCCATATCTCTTGTGCCATAGGGAAGTTGCCTCCTTTGTAGAGACTGTCATGGCAACATGGGGAGTAGAGATAGCATCTAAGGCAAATAAGCCATGCTTATATGAAGTGGTTGCAATGTTCTTACCCCTCTTGGTAATAGAACAACACTTCTTGCCACCCTCAACACTAAAGTTCACAACCATATCCTTATCCAGAATTTGTGTGACTGACAACAAATTGTTCGCCAATCCTGGAACATAGAGGACTTTGTCAATCTGACACTTGCCATCAGGAAGAGTGACTGAAACTGTACCTTCTCCCTGAACCTTGTAGGTTTTATCATCAACAATAGTGACAGGTTTGCCCTCTTTGGCCTCAAATGATTCAAACCATGATTTGTCGCCAGTCATATGCTTACTAGCGCCAGAATCGACATACCATACAGGATCCTTCTGCTTGGAGGTTGTGGTAGTCATGAGCACCTTGTGTGCCCACTCAAAATCCGAGTCAGATTCTTCAACAACAACATTCACCTTGGGTTGCTTGTTCTTGTTTTGTGGTTTGTTCTGGCCTTTCTGTTTAGGTTGCTTATTCTTGTGCCAACATCTGTTTGTATCATGATTGTCTTTGTCACAGATTTTGCAATATCTCTTCGTTTGTTGAGGTTGTTTCCCTTTTGAATCTTTGTGAGAATTTCCTCCTTTTTGAAAATTACCCTTCTTCTTAGAACCCTTCCTGTTGGAGTAGAGGGTTGTATTAGAAGAATCATCTCTCTGAAGTTGGCGTGCCTCCTCTTCTTGAAGCAGATTGACCAACTCAACAAAGGTAACTTTTCTCTGTGACACCTGAAGTGAGGTGATCAACACCCTATAAGAATCAGGTAAAGCTCTCAATACTACTGAAGTAAGGAGCTTATCATCCATAGTTTCTCCCAAAGAACTCAATTTTGCTTTCAACTCAGACACTCTGCAAAGAAAGAGTTCAACTGTCTCTCCCTGCTTCATGCTTAGACTGTGTAATTGAGATTGAAGGAAAAGAATAGTGGAGTCATTCTTTCCCTCATATATAGTTTTAAGGGCATCCCATGCCTCTTTACTATGTGCACAATCAGCAATGTGGGGTTGAACTTCATCTGAAATAGCAAGCAAGATGAGCACTTTTGCCTTGTTGTCTTTCTTGTCAAAGTCTATCTGAGCAGCAGATGGAGTTGTGGTTGTTGTTGATCCAGCAACTAGTGAAGGTCTTGTTGTTGCTCCAGAAACAACATCCCATAAGTCATCCATGACTAGGATAGCCTTCATCTTGTTTTTCCATGGTGTGTAATTAGGACCTTTCAACAACTGATGAGCATCAGTCATTAACTTTGCAGACATTGTGAGGGTTCCTTATATCACCAAATGGTCCCCCTTTCGATATACCTTAATGCCAGGCCGTTATACCATACAAAATACCCGCCCTTACGTGAGGGAGACTATAGGTATTTTGAAAAATCAGAAAAATTACCCGCCCTTACGTGAGGGAGACTATAGGTAATTTTAAAGATTATACGATACGTGGTACTTAGGCGGTACTGAAAGGGAATCGTCTCGTTGATGGCACCTACCTTAGATAGTCATCAATCCTCATGCGTGGGGCGTAACTTCCCCTAAACACTTCGGATGTCAGAACTTTCGTCAGGATTTACGCCTAAACACGAGAGCGATTAGGGTAGTGGAATGGAGTGAAAAAATAGCAAAAAATGGCAACCTTATTTCTCCTCGATGATTGATAGAGAACAAGCTCAGACGTCATTGTTGCAGTTGTATTAGGCTATAGATACAGTAGCCCGATCATGACAACATTACCTGTAAGCGTGGGCCAGAGGTATCGTTAATACCGAACGTTGTTGTGCAATTGAATTGCACGGATGGGTTTCAAATTTTGGAACTTAGGAGTTTTGCTTTAGAAATATTGCAGAAAGGAAAATGCAACATACATCACTTAAAGCATCCAAAAATGAACCTAAGGTGTCGGTTACCACCGAGAATGCACCTTTTACAAATTTTGCCAATTTTGTAGAAATGCTTGAAAAATTCTTTCACTTTCCCCCTGAATTTTGCAGTTTTTGAAAAAAATGGCCCCCCTTGTTAAGTTTTTGAAAAAAAATTCTTTTCTAAAGTCCTTTTTTTAATTTCCTTTATAAAGTTTAATTAATTAAATAATTACTTTTTCATAAAAAATTATTAAAAAAATAATTTTATAATGAAAAAATAATTAAATTTTAATTTTAATTAAACTAAATAAAAAATATTAAAATAAAAATAAAAATTAATTAACAAAACTTAATAAATATATATATATATATATATATATATATATATATATATATATATATAAAAGGTACGTGGGGGGGTCGGCGGGAATTGATCCCGCGACCTCTGCTCCTCGTAAGCCTTAGCGTCGGGGCCGCCTGCCAACCGAGCTAGGCGGCTCGACGATAACTAGGGGACTCCTTCCCCTAGTTGAAGGGCCCGCGGGGCGGCAGCTTCCAAAGCGCCGCTCCACCGTGGCTCTTCCTCCGGTGGCGCGCGGGCAGCAACGGTGCGGGGCGACATGAGCGTCTGCTGCGACCTCCACTTCTTTTGCAGCTACAACAGATCAACGAGCAGAGGGCCGCCTTCACCTCGGTAAACTCAGCACCCGCACCTCCGCTCTAAAACACGTCCAAACACCCTGCAAAACTCTGCTAACCACTAGCAAATTCCCTGAAATCAAAGAAAACGTCGTAGCCAGTGATGCCCTCGAAAATGTGAAACTGATTTCCAAAAAGAAATAGAGGATCGAATTGAAAATCTAATCCGGCAGATCTGCTCGGATTGAAAAACTGAATCCACCTATGGCATTAAAAATCAATTTCATCAAGCGTGGAGGTAAGGAAAAATAGCAAGAGGCATGCTGGGTTGATGCCTGTTGACGGAGGATGACATGCTGGTTTGAAAATTTAAAAATTAATATCCCACATCGTGGGATACCATGGATAGTTTAAGAAGGATAACCCTCCCAATGGAGGGTGTCTCCTCTCGGGGAGACGCTGCCCAAGCGGGCGACGGGTCTTCTCCCACGTGGGGCCACCTTGGTGGCTACCACCATGGGGAGATCCGCCGCTAGGTTGAGGGCTGAAACAATGAATATCACTAAATTTTAAGTAGATAATTAAAGTTTGAATCTTTACCAAGCTATACATGCATTATTGTCAAGCTAGTACAATACCAATTTGTGGTCATTATATATTGAGTAAATCCATTACAAGCTATACATGTATAATTGATAAGTTGTTACATGTTTATAATACCAATATGTGGTTATGCCATAATATAAGTAGATCCATTTCAAAGCTATACATATATAATTAATAAGTTGTCACATGTTATAATACCACTATGTAATCATGTAATATAAGTAAGATCAATTTCAATGTCATATAATTATTTAAAAAACATCAAGGAGAAAATCAAAGTTCAAATCTTACCAAATGATATATGCATAGTTGTCAATAATAACCAATAATTACCAACACCATGGTCATGATGTAATATATATAAGATCTGTTCAATCCCATATAACCTTAAAAAAATATTTTTTTAATTTATTAAATTAAAAAATATATAAAATATACATTTTATTAATTAAAATTTTTAAAATAGAAATACAACGGGTTAAAAAAATTAAAAAATATATACAATAAAAATGTCAAACTTCCAAGTCTTAAAGTCTATAAATGTGGTTAATAATAGACTCAAAAAAATCCACTGTATAAAAAAAGTACTTGGGTTGTCTTTTTACATAAATATATTTTATTTGAACCTTATAATATAAAACATTCACCCAAGGAAAAGTCAGACTTATCCAAGCAAAAAGAAAAAGCCTCCTTCACACTCCATTCTTGGCCCGTCACTAACATCCCTTCTCGACATTCACTCTTCATTCCCTTTGGCCAATATGTCAACCTATACGAATACAGAACTTGTTTACGAATACAGAACTTGTTTGACATAAGGGAGCAATCATCTTGGGTAAACATACCTATCACCGCCCACGTCCCCTCCTTTACCACCACTCTATACTCTATAACTTGAGGAGTTCCAGAAATAGGCTGAAAGCCTCCCTCACTCTCCATTCTTGGCCCGTCACTAACATTCCCTTCTCCACGTTAAATGGTTCCCACCACCAGTTAGGATGACTAGTTATATTGAACCACTTGAACATATTGGAGCAATCATCTTGAGTAAACATCCATATCACCGCCCACATCCCCTCCTTTACCTCCGCTGTGAAACACCGTCTTCCACCCGATGCCAACAATAGCCTACCTTGCTGGGAAGAATTTATGACAAAACACACAATAAGTGCGTTGAACTGATGGGACTCAGGCAGTTTGACAACATTAGACGTTGAGTGAATAACTAATAACAGCAAGATTAGGAAAGGCCAAAGACTCCACCACTGACTGCACACCACACACTGCCCTTCTACATATTACCAAGTCTGCAAATCGTTTGAAAGAAATTCAGCCAATAACACACTTATACTTACATTTAGATAATAATAATGATTTCAGACTTCTAATAAATTTATTGTGAAAAGGTTAGAGATTTAAATTCTGAGATCTTCGAATCTTTTCTACTCCTACTCTCAACAGTTGTATACAGGGTGGGACATGAGGTAAAAAAAAACAAAAAAAAAAAGCTCTTACCCTTAATGTCCGAATGCAAGGTTCTATAGCTGATCTGCTCTCTGCCACGAGTTCCAATCGCCTTAATCTCTCCGCCTGCTCCAAACTTTCTATACCCGACTCCTTCCAACAGGTATGGGCACTGAATACCTCCAACGATCTCAGTTGTTGGAAGCCTTGTATTTTCTCAACTTTTGGACAACCTTTTATATAAAAACTCTTGATGGATGTTAAACCTGCCAAACTTGGGAGTTCATCTAGCTCTGGGCACCAAGATATGCTTAGTCTTTGAAGTTCTGTAACACCACGAATGCCGCTAAAGTTCTTCAGCCTCTGACATTCCGTCAATGTTATGGCCTTCACTGACCTCGGCAGGGTGTTGATCTCTGTTAAATCCGAATCATCTGTGAGTTGAAGACTTTCAAGGCTGGGACAAGAGTCTTCAGAGATTGATATCTTGGACAAACGCGTGTCACATAGAGATATCCTCTTTAGCTTGCAGAAGAAAGAAGAGGACGCCGACCTAAAAGCCAATTCTCTAAGTGGGCACGCAAAAATCACCAAAGTTTGAAGATTAGTCTGCCCCAGTGCTTCTGGTAAAAACTCCACTCCTGAGAATCTTATCTCTAATTTTTTTAAAAGATTAAGACACCCCACAGAGTCGGGTAAAGATTGCAACTTGCTACAGTAACTAATTGAAAGATCAGTCAAGCAGGACAAATTTTCAATAGACTCGGGTAAAGATTCCAAAATCTCACTCCCTATCTTCAGCACTTCCAATTTGCGCAGATCACCGATGCTGCTTGGTACATCTCTGAAGCTCATTCCACCCACACAGCTCTCTCAATGAAGCCTGTTTCCTCAGATGAGGCAACTCTTGCAATTCACTACACCCTGAAAGTCTCACAGTCTCCAGCTTTGTCATGTTTTCCAACATGTCTGACATCTTTGACGTGAGTTTACAACAACATGATAGCTCGAGATATTGCAGGTTCTTCAGCTGCTTGAACGAATCTGGCAACGTCCTCAATTCCTCGCAAGAAGACAAATGTAGGTGGCGCAGTTTTGCTAAATTCCCGAAACCAGTAGGTAGTGATGATAGCTTATCGCAACAATGTAACTCCAGGTGCTCCAGCGCTTGGAGAGAACAAAACTCTTCCGGCAGACTGCTCATGCGGCAAAGTCCCAAGACTAATTTTTTCAAATGCTTCAGATTTGCTATCGACCTTGGTAAACTTTTCAAATAACGATAGTTGGAACTAATGATTAACTCTCTCAACTCCAAAGGAGGCTGAAGCCAATTTTCAATTCAGTAAAATGGAAAACGTCAAATTGTATAGCTTAAATTTCTTATATTTTGAAAAATACATACAGGTTTATCCAATACTACTTATCCAATAAACTATATTTTAATCCCATAATCAATTTAAACAAAATATATATATATATATATATATATATATATATATATATATATATCAGTCCTTACGACACTTACATTGACATTGTCGTCCCACAGTTTGTCTAATTGGTGATCCTCAAGCTCTAGAACTCTTAAATTTACAGGTAAAATCCACAACGGAAGATTTCTGTGTGGAATACAAGACCAGCGAAGCCAGACAAGGTCTTTTAACAGCGAGGAAAATTTTTCTGTTAGATCATTTTCTTTGACAACAAGAAGCTGCAATCCAGGCGAACGCTTGAACCTTCCGCTTGCGTTTGTCATAATCTCCATGCAGTCTTCCAATGTGTCATTTGTAGCGCCCATTATTCCCCGAATTGGCATTCCTTGCTGAATGGATGTTAAAAAAAAAAACAAAAAACAGGGCAAAAACATAAATACTTATAGAAGCAAACAAAGCGAAAGGACGTATGCTTGCCATAAGCTTCTATTCTTAGTCGGCTTACAAAAAAAAAAAATTCATCTCACCTGAATCTTGTCAATCTGCTGTGGCAACCACAAACGGGAAGGTGAGTGCTCTCTTGCAATTTCTCTCCCCATATCGCGAAGATGATCATGCATTTTTATACGATTATCTTGGTCTACCTCGACGAGGCATTTGTTAACAAGAGTTTCCCAACTATGTCGACCACTCCATCCCGCTCCATCCCATACTGTTATAGCCAAATCTGGTTGTTCTCCAATGAAAAAGCATGCTGTGTCCAAGAATATTTCCTTCTGTTCTAAGTCCAATGTATCATAACTTACTTGAAGCTTCTCTTTAATTTTTGTTGGCAATATCCTGGAAATCTTTTGAAATTCGGATTCCCAGTACTTTTTAGACTTCTTGCCGTTAAGCTGTGCTCCTAGAACTTTCAAAGACAAAGGCAAGCCATTGCAAGCAAGCACAAATTTTTCAATTAAATCTTTAAAATCTTCAACCAGAACTTCAAAATCAAAGTTTGAATAAGGCTGTAAAAAAGCATGCTTGCAAAAAAGCTGTTTTGCATAGAAGTGTTCCAAGAGTCTCATTTGATAAATACAAGAGATGCCCCAAGATGTAAGCACTTCCTGTTCGCGAGTTGTGACAAGAATAAAACTTCCCCATCCAAAGACTTTGTTTTGCTGGCAAGAGGGCATGCATTTGTTCAATATCATCCACGTCGTCTAAAACTATAAGCACAGGCATAGATCTCAAAGTTCTCGCCAGAATCCCCTTGCCCTCCATTATACTGTCAAATGGTATACGAAGGTCCCGAAGGAGTTTCCTCTGTAATTTATGCAAAGCATCTTTGGATGCAGCATCTCTTACTTGAGGAAGGAAGCTGCATCTATCAATGTCGGAGTATTTTCTGTTGTATATTTCTTTGCCAATGTGGTCTTCCCAGAGCCACCCATGCCAACAATCCCCACTATCTGTACGTTCTCATCAGTTGGTAAAGATTCAACTCTGCTGTTAAAGTCTTTCACCGCTTCATCCAGCCCAACAGGATATGTGGCGGCCTCTAGTGGCATCGTTTTCTTTGCTTCCAGTGCACAATTGACGATCCTCCTCAACAGCTTTCCTTCATCGCTGAACATTTACCAGAAAATAGTAATAAACAAAATGAAACAGGCATCCCCCAATGGTTATAAATAAAAACATAAATTGAAGTTGAATGAAATTTTATCATAGAAATATATTATTGGAAACAAAAGTGTGTATAAGAAAAAGAACACAGTATTTGATGCGTACTCGTTATCTTTATGGATTATGCACCCAGAAAGATGCGAAGCTTGTTGAAGTGCCATTTTCCACTCTTGAAGCTTTGAAGAATATCTGTTTTTCCTTTCATGTTCTGCAAATGCATCGGCATAGATACTTTTCGTTCCATCCAGCCACCGTAGATCGACATGATAAAAGACGGGAATAATTTTAGTTCTAGTTTGTAACATGAAAGACAGCTCTGCCAAGCACCATGGTGATTGTGCATAGGTCCTAGAAAATATGGCAATATGAACAGAGGCATTGCGCATTGCGTCCTGTATTGCAATAGGGATGGAATCGCCGAGTTCAAGCTCTTCTTGATCGAGAAAAACTCGCAGGCCGAGAAGATCGAGGGTTTGGTAGATTGTGCTGGCGAGTGTATGCTTGCAATCAGGGCCGCGATGGTTAATAAATATATCGTACTGGGAGGGGGAGGAGGAGGAGGAGGATGCAAATGCAGATGGAGGTACAATTTCATCAAAAGCATTTGTAATCTCGCTTTGAGTAGCCATCAGACTGAATTGAAGCAGAGAGAGATGAATGCACTTGTTTGAGGGGAGATCAGATCTAGATCAAAACCGAGGAAATAAGATGAGAAAATAAGAAAGGAAGGTGTTTTGGAATAACTGGACCAAGTTCAATCAGAGGGAGAAGAGGCCACCAAGCGCATGGAAAATGATTCCGTACGAAACCGCGTGCTCTGGCAATTGCAAAGATAATTAGGAAAGGAAAGCGTGTGGAATAAACCGACCAAGTTGAGAGAGAAGGGGCCACCAAGCACATGGAAAAAGTTTGCGTACGAAGTTGCGTGCTGAGCACGCCACAGATGTAAGTGTGGAATAAATGGACCAAAGTTCAATGAAGAGGGAGAAGGGGCCGCCACGCACATGGAAATGCTTGAATACTGTCTATAAATGTCAATGTCAACGGACAGATAGTCTTCTATGACACAGGCTTCTTTTATCACATCGAGTAAAACTGTCTTAGCTGGCACGATGATAAAGGCGATAAGCCTTAGTGTCACTATCCTCCAAATGAATGCGCTTATGACTCTTAGCCTAAAGCTTGTTTCACTTATTTAAGGATATAGTGTCCTTTAATAAACCCAGAATAAATAAATAAAAAATTAGATTT
>JAQPPZ010008194.1:0-147153 GCA_028583015.1 Wollemia nobilis
GGAGATAGTGAAGCATGAGCCAACAGTTTTGAGGTGGATCGATGTGATGCCACTTACAAAGTCAAATACTCTGGTAAGGACAAAGAAGAATTGAAAAGGAAGGACCTGCCGGATGATGAAGCAAGTGAGGATTCAGAAGATAATGAATAGTTAGTGCAAAAAGAAAAGAGGCGCAGGGGGTTGGAACAGCAGGAGACTCAAGAATAAGTTGCAATGGGAGAGCAACAGCTTCTGGAAAACGTTGCGCAAGAAGGAGAAGAAAGAACTGCGCAGAAGGCGCAGAAATTAGCAGAAGTTGTAGACATTGATAAAGAAGTACAGGATGCAATGGATGCAGTTCAAGTGGAAGTAGTTGGAGAAGGACGACTTGATTCACCTAATATATTTGCAGAATTACACCACCAATTAGATCCATGTGCATCACCCTCATTGCAAGAGGAGGTACATTTTGAGATTACATCTACAACAGAGGAGCTAGCAAGGGAAGAAACAGTGCCAACAAAAGTAATGGGGAAAGGGAAGCAGCTCGCAAAGAAGTTCAAAGTTATAAAGAGAGGAGGTAGCAGCCAAAGAAGAGAACAGGTACCAATGGCTAAAGAAAGAACTGATACTGTGGAGCAGCCAATATTGGAAGGCAAGGCAGCAAAGAAACCCGTCAATCTGAGAGGTGACAGTGAAGAAGACAGAGAGGAGATCTTCACTGAGGAAGATACAGAGGACACAAGTGAACATTTCATGATTGAAATGCCAAATTTTAGACAAGCACCAGACTTAGGAGACCATCTGGATGAACAAGTTGATGTATTTTTTGAAAAAATGATGAAAGTTTTTGATCAAGCAAGATTGGAATTCAGACTTGGTTCAGTTGGACAGGGGAATAAATGGCAGCTGATGGTATATGAGGAGTTAGACAAGTTAACACAGTGGGCTCAAGATGATGAGAGGACGAAGAAGCTCATTGAAATCTATCAGAAACAGCCATAGGAATTGAAGGTTGGTGGTATACAGAATATGGTTGGAGTAAAAGATCTGCCAACAGGAACGTGGACAATATACAGGCAGCCAGCCAGAATATTTATTGATTAAGCAGATCTAATGCCTTGTCCAGAGGATGGAGCACGTGTGGAGTATAGGAAGATCACAACTAAGTTGGTTAATATGTATGCAAGAATTAAATTCTTAGAATACTGGATTGAGTGGTTAGCTATAGGATTGGAGAAGATCCACCAATCACAGGAAGGACAAGCTTACCAATATGAAGCAATGAAGAAGACGGAGCATATGGAGACAGAACTAGTTGATCTGAGAAAGCAGATTGAGGAGAGAACAAAAGCTCAAAAGGAGCAAGATGAATTGATTACACAGTTGAAATCTGAATGCTCTCTTAGGGAGCAAATGTTGCAAAAGAAAATTGAAGAAGTTAAACATTGAGATCAGCTGATTGTAAAGAGAGATGAGCAGCTTGCTGAAGTGGCTGAGAAAGCAAGGAAGGAAACTGAAGATGCATTTGTAAAGAGGAAGAAAGAAATCTTGAGATGAAACAAAGGGCCAATCATTATGGTATAGAATGGACTAGATACCATAATTACGCCAAGAGACTTAAGGATGAAAAGGAGGCATTGAAGCTGCAAATCATGGAGATGGAAGTACCACATGTTTCGACACCTCAACAGTAGCAGCCAAGTCCCTAGGAGCAGAGATAGACATCGACAAGGACATCAACCAAATTAAAGGGGAGGGCAAATGTAGCCACAAGTTTTGGACCTCAAAAAAAGATATTTTACAGAGTAGGAATAAGTGCAATATGCACTAAGTGTAAATAAATTGTAATGAAATGTAATGAGAGGAAATGAATGTTAAATGAAATGTCAATGAAATGCAAATGTAATGTAAAGTCAATTTGTCATGTAATAGGGTGCTGACATCATCCTTGATAAATTACATTTGTATTAAGGTATGCACAATGGAATAATGTAATCCGCAGACGGTTGAAGGCTGAGGTGTCTGAGGGACAGTTGTAGGTAATTGTCCACCCGAATGCATAAAAGGACCCCACCTTCTCATTTTAGCATATAGCAGATGTAGCAATATCATAGTAATGAGAGTATGGAAGGCTATTGTATTGCCATTGTGAGAGTATCCTGTGAGTTCTGTGCATGCAAGTAGTTATGGTCCTGTAACAATATTGTTGTATAGGCAAAATGATAATGCCAATATATTCATTTCCTATCCATCTTGTGTGTGTTGTGTGATAGGGTAATTATATTAGACTGTTAGTATTATGCATTGTGGAAGTGTTGTGTGTTGCACGTTGTAAGTTGTAGACCAGATTGTTAGAGTGTTGTGCAAGGGTGAATGTCGTAAAAGGAGCATAGGCAAAGTTGTTGTCAAACCAGATATTGCCGATACAAGTGCAAGTTGTATTACCGTACAAGTGGGTTGTCAACATTGTTGATCTAAGTGTGTCATTCAAGCCGATTGTTTGGTGTCGTTCCAGTGGAGACATCGTACAAGCACTTTGTCATTCAAGTAGATAACAATGTCGTACAAGTGCTTGTCGTACAGGCACTTTGCTGATTGTTGTACAAATGGGCAAATATTGATGTCATACAAGTATAGAACGTGGGCAGGATCGACTTGACTGCAATCTTGTTTAGCTTCTAAACCTGTCAGTCTATTCCTCCATCATTGGGAAACTCACCACTATGCTACAAGTTCATGTAGACCCCAAATGGCCCTTCCAACTACGGGGGTTCATCTAGATCTCTCCTTAATCGTCGATGGAGGTTGTTCAGCCCCCATACAGCCCTTGGGCCATCAAGACCCTGGCCCGAGATGTCTAGCTAGTGGGTCAAGCCATATGACTTGGGGAGATGATCATTAGGACAGCCAAGAAGGTCGTCCGACCACCTAGGTTGTCCGGGCCATGGAAGTAGAATGTCAATACGACTATGGAGGTCGTTGGGCTGCCGGGGTCATCCAGGCTAGAGGAGTTTAGGCCAACGGCCCAGACTAGCTAACCGTCAAACTGGTTTGTCTAGCCAACAAGACCGCCATTGGACACCAAAGGAGGGTTGTCTGAGGCCAAGAGAGGGTCATCTGAGACCAAGAAGAGGCCATTTGGAGCCACCAAAAGGTCGTTCGAAGCTAACGAACAATTGTTTGAGTGGGTTGAGCAAAGGCCACCAAAATTAAGATAAGGAGACAATTTTAGTTTAGATTGAGGTTATGCACGAAGGACAATATCCCTCAATCCCGCAAGGGGGTTTCTTCCCCCTTGACCCCAGACACAAGTAACGACAAGCATTGCTCGTCATTTGGTGATGTAGCACAATTGTGAGGTTTCCTAACAATAAGATAGTGACAAAGTTTAAGGGCCAATATATCTGCAATCAATACTTTAGGACAAGGTCATCATCATCATCTTATTTAGACGGAAACATACACATGATGGTAGATTAGGCTTCAATCTTTAGTTGGTAAGATGGCGTGCACCTGATGGCACCCTCTAGACGACACTCTCCAAATGGTGCTAGCAAGTCAGCATCAACATGGCAGCATGACGGCATGGTGGCATGATATCTTGATTGCAATTCTCCAGACGATGACTACACTTCAACAAGACGACAGCTATCCTCAGCCACAGTCATCGACGTTGTCTAATGGCGTCTACACCCCTTGATTGCAACTTGCAACTAGTGAAATCTGACTGCGCCCTCCAACCTGCAACCAACTACCTTGACAATGCATAACTAATAATCTAGTAAATTGATATCAACACACAAACATCCAACACATGAATGGAGAATGGTTTTGCATTGATAACCTGCCAAAATGGCATTTACAGATTACAGCATTCAAACTCGCAATATGCTCCGTCAATGACAATGGCTTCTCACAACATAATAGATATCTCTCTCATATCTTGTGTATGTATCTCTCCATGCATATACATATGCTTATTGGTATTCCACAATGAAGGGGGGGCAGGGATTCTTATAGTACAATCTTGGTTGTTGGTGACAATGATTTTCAGGACACATTGCATATAACCACTTCCCCTTTCCTACATACCTAAGACATAACGCCAACTTTACAATTTATCAAATATTAAGGCACTTAACTATGATGGCTATTACATGTGTTTCATTTCAATTATATTCCACTGGATTACATTTTAGTTCATTACATTTCCTTTAAACTAAACTTAGTGCATAAAACACTTAGACATTTTTGCAGACAATTTTACTTGTGTGTCTACTTATGTCCAGAACCAGTGCCTACATTTGTCCTCCCCTTTGAATTGGTCGACTTGCTCATCAACTTCCTTCTCTGCTTTGGTGGGGTCAAACTCAGCTATTGAGGTTGTGGAATAGGTACTCCTCCCAATTCTGCAATCTGCAACTTTAGTGCCTCCTATTATTCCTATAACCACCGCTGGTCGCGCCTTGCCCATTCCTAGAGGTATATGGTTTTTCTTCTTCTTCACCTTGCACCATCATCATTTGGTGCCTCACGCATATTAAGTTAAATGGGCACTCGTTGATCGCATGTCCCAGTACCCTGCATATATTACAATATGCGTTCTTTGGACAGTTTACTTTTGTGTGCCCTTCAAACTTACAATTTGAGTACCATATATCCTTTTCTTTTCTACCTTTACCTTTCACTTCCTTAATTATTCTATCAAATTCCTTTTGTATTGACTAAATTCTATTGTGCAATTCCTCCTTGTCACTATCAGAGTCATCATTTCTGATATGACCTCCAATTCTAGTCGTTGTTTGATTCGCCTCATTTTCAAAATTCCTTGCTCTTTCATATGCTTCCTCATACATCAAGTAGGTAATGATCTTTATCTTCTTCCTATATGAAGGCAACAATCTTTCCATTAACCATCTTGCCTGAGTTGCTTCAATCTCCAATTATAGGTCTTGATGTCTTCATCTCTCTTCTGCTCGGTAGAATAAATTTTTGTGATGATCTCTATATCATCCCTTAGAGGTTTGAATTCATCTACTAAAGTATCCCATCTGGTGAAGGGTCGTGTACTTTCTCTTTTCAGATATTAATCTATAGCAATTCCTCGCAATGTAGCAAGAAACAACTGTTACCATTCTTCAGGTCATCTAACCCCATTTGCTTTCCAAATCATTGTGCAAGTGCCTATATGCCTTGTAGGATCTTCTTTCCCTTCTTTTGTGAAGGGTGGGCACTTCAGCTTGCCCGCTCTATTTGCAACATTAGCCATTGGTAAGTGGTTATCCTCTCCCACTTCTTCGTCACTTGATGATAGCTCTAATGTTATTTCGGCCCAATGTCCTTTCATCCTTGGTGGCACTACTGGTAATTCCATTTCAGGTACTTTGGTCCTAGGCACCTAGTTAACTCGTAGTGTCTCTTGACCTTCCATTTTCTTCAAATAGCCTCCTTCCAAAGCTTGCCCGCTCTATTTGCAACATTAGCCATTGGTAAGTGGTTATCCTCTCCCACTTCTTCGTCACTTGATGATAGCTCTAATGGTATTTCGGCCCAATGTCCTTTCATCCTTGGTGGCACTACTAGTAATTCCATTTCAGGTACTTTGATCCTAGGCACCTAGTTAACTCGTAGTGTCTCTTGACCTTCCATTTTCTTCAAATAGCCTCCTTCCAAACTCCAGTGCACCTCCACTTCACGACCTTTTTCGTGAATATATGAATTGTGGATTTGGTCTACTTGTCCAGACATTTACGTGCAGTTGCTTTGGTGCTCAACTCTCGTCCTCAAAACTCCTTGGCAAACTTCTCCCTGCTTGCTCGGCGTTACCATCCACTCTTCGTTTCTCTATGCACGCTCTACATTCACTTGCGCAAGTGTTATCTTCAGCTATTTGGTGCAATTCTCCTTGTGTCTTGTCTTCCATTGTTAACAGCAAGGTTTGCTGCCTTTCATTGTCCTCCTCTTGTGGACTCCAAACTTGATCAAGTATTGGTTCTTCTATTTCTTGCAACTGCAATGCTTGATTATTTGTGTTCCTCCTTTGAGTGATCCTCGTGCTTCTCCTTACAGGCACTTGATCCTCTCTACAACCTCGTCTTCCACATCCTCGTAGGAATGTATGTCATCCAACTTCCTCTCGTCACGTGTACTAATCCTTTACTTGACCCTCGTTACAGCAACAGCAATGGTGCCAAATGTAGCATGAGTGGTGAGATCCCTAACAATGGAATGGTGGAATAACGAGTTCAGGAACTAATCAAGACTGCAGACATAAGACTATCATCACAGTCGCACGGCATCATAGTCCTAAGATGGTACTATCTCAATTTTACCTTAGCAATTATACAGCACAATCCTTGTATGGTTCTTTTCGTTGTACGTCGCAGTCTTTCGTATAGCAGTATTTCGTATCGAACAGTACGAGATGTTCACTAGCAAATGATCGTACAATCCTCAATCTTATTGTACAACAATGACTTGTATGGTAATCACACATACAAGATCATAGTATTTGCTAACCAACAAGTAATCCTTGCAACACAACTCATATGCTTCCCCTCATACGGTCACCCCTCATACGGCCTGTTTGTTGTAAGGCTTGCAACCAACGTAATTATTGCACTTTCTCTACAGTATTTTCCACAACCTGCAATGCAAATGCTAACATTAGGTGCAATTATTATCGACACTCTACAAGATACATGCAATACCCAACAGTCATAGTCATAAGCAATGACAACAATCTACAATAAACTGCAAATAGCAGACTTGTATTGATAATCAATGGCTGTTGTAAACAGCAATATAATGCTTGCAGTTACAATGGCAGGGTTATATAACCATCCTGCACAATAACCTTACCAATCTCTCCTAGCAACAACAATGACCATGCTAATACTCCTTATGCCTCTAATGCTCATCATCAATATGCTGCAAATGAAAGAGGGGGCCTTTGAATGCCTACCCAAGCCATTACAAGCAGTTCCCACGACAACGCATCAACTCCAACCACCACCCCAAATCAAACGTACTTGACTTTATAAAATTATCAACCTTTTTCCTAAAGTCCTATGTGCAATTTATTAAATTGCATTACATTCTAATTTCACTCACATTTCATTTCATTTCATGCCATTTACATTTATTTCATGTGCATTTCATTACAATAAGTTTTAAACAAAACTTTGTACATATTTTCACTTCTTTTGGGAAGCAGTTTTGCTGCCTACAGGACTCCCGTCCCACTCACAATTGAGCACAACAATCTGCAGTTTCCCTAGTGTCAGACTCCCATCTCACGCATTGTTGGACACATCATTTGCCATTTGCATCAATGTTTAACTCTTGTCTTGCTCACCATTGTGCACCACAATTTGCAATTGCTACAACGCCAAACATTGTTCGTCGGCATGCAATTCCTCGCTAACACCTTTCGTCAACTTCTGCTTTTCCTAACTCGAACGACCCTTCATCCTGTATGTGTGGTTGCTTGCACTTGTATGGCAAACTGCAGTTGTACAGAAGTTTGCATTTGGACGACAAGCTCCATCATTTGGACGACAGACTACATTTGGATGGTAGTTTGCATTTGGATGGCAAGCTCCATCATTTGGACTGCAGACTGCAGATTATCCTACTGTAGTTCCTCTGACTGCAATTTCTCTAACTGCAACTTCTCCGACTACAGTTCCTCCAACTACAGATTCTCTGTCTGCAATTCCTCCAGCTGCATATTCTCTATCTGTAGTTCCTTTGACTGCAATTGAACGGCACACTACAGTGTATGGCAATCTGCCCTACCTCCTCCCATTTGCGCGCTTGTCGTGCACGTCCCGTTAGACAGCCCTTCGTCTGCGTCAACAAACAAATCTGATGCGTCGTTTGCTTCATTGGCTGCATTCCATTGCTGTTGTTGTGCACCTTCCCAAGGGATTTGCTGCTCACAACTCCATGTCACAAGGTTGGACCCAATTTCGTAGAGGCAACAGCACCAAATTGTAGAAATGAAACTCAACACACTCAAACACAATTCCATTTCCACTTAATAAATCTACAGATATGCAGCCATTAGCAATAACAATACATTCAGGAAACAGCAACAACAACATATGATTATTAATTGAGTAGATTTGTATTAACAATGTTTGTACAGTAATAACATTACAGTCTGCAAACCCTATGCAGAATACTCTTTATGCCCACAATCATCTACAGCCAACAGCAACACCCACACTGCGGCCCTCACATTACAGTCATCACACACACACACGTCGGCCAACTCCACAATTACATGAATACATCCTCAACCGGACCATACGCTCATTAGCAAACGAATGAATGAATGGGGCAGGGGTTATATTTATACAACTAAGAGTTAGTTGCACTCTCCAACTACTTGACACCTCATCATTTTCAAAATTACATGTGTCTTACATTTACCTATCATTTCCTAACTCACTACAAGACAAACTAACTCATGACTTTGTTGACATACTAACACTTAACATTACATTATGACTTACTTACATTGCCACTTTATAGCATAATTAAACATATGTACACACATTTCATCAAACACTTTGCATACAACTACCGAATAACAAAACTTGTTCACTGTTTTCGCAGACATAGATTTGCCTACCTACAGGTGATGCGGTCAATCGCACATGGAGTGAGCAATCAGAGAACAATAGTCTATTGTAGCAATTTGCAATGAAGCCAATTGCAAAAGATCTATTGAACAAGAGAATGGGGAAGGAGCGTGATAAGAGTTTCCTGCACAGTGTTCAATGCTTCTATCCCTAATGTTCAGTTCATGTGTCGACAAGGACGTCGACAAATCTAGAATAGGGGATAGATGTAGGAAGACAAATTGACATGTCTACATGAATGCATGTTTGAGCATAGGAATGTATATGTGCAAATGTGTGCACACAAAGTGTTTGTAATAAGTTGTCATGTAGTGTTGTGTGTATATGTAACAAAGTGTTTGTAATAATGCGCATGTGCAAAGTGTTTGTAATAATGTGCATGTGGCAAAGTGTTTGTAATAATGTAATGTAATAATGTATTTTTTACATTTTATGTAAACGGATAGTTCAAAGGTAGTTGGGTAGTTGCCCACCACCTACCACTCCCGTTATATCTATAAGTATGCATCTATGCGAGATATGCAAGGGGGAGAGTTCATGTTGTATCTGGCCAAAGAGTATCTTGTTGGTAGATTGTACCTCGAGTATGACATATTGCAAATAGCTGCTATGCAGGATACATGTTGTGTGCGTAGTGTATCCATTTGTATTTTAAGTTATTTTCATTGTATATTTTGTTTATATAAGTGTAATGGAACTGTATTGTTCTATGTTTATTTCATTTAGCAATATCTATAAGTATGCATCTATGTGAGAGATGCAAGGGGGAGAGTGCACATTGTAGTTGGATAAAGAGTATCTCTTTGGTAGATTGTTCGTCGAATATGATGTATTGGAGATAGTTGCTATGAAAGATACATGTGTGCACAGTGTATCCATTTGTATTTGTAAGTAATTCCCATTGTATATTTTGTTTATATAAGTGGTAATGGAACTGTATTGTTGTGTGGTGTATTCCATTTTCACTCTCGAGGGAAGTAATCGAGAGCTTGAGAGGAATAACCAGGAGCTAAGTACGCGTGTTCGTCATCATAGAGTTCAATGGTTGCAGAATGCAACATACGGCAATAAATTGAAGAAGAGGAATGATGAGTTGACAGCACAGCTTCATGGTTTAGGTGCAAATCCTGTCCCGGTGTACAGGAGTCAGTTCCTCCTCTTGTACAACAGCCTGATTCTGAAGTAATGCACACACCATCAATGAGGACGTCGACCAGTTTATAGGGGAGGACAGATGTAGGCAACAGTTCTAACATGGTACCACCACGTGCCACCACGAGCATGAGTTGTATTTGTAAGTGTGATGAGTACACAATGATATTTTGATTTCATATAGTTTGATCTCAACGTTTGTAAATAATCATGTTGCATGGAGTTGTGTGATGATGTTTTATGTTCCATGTCATGTTTTGCTATGTACGGGTAGTTCTTAGAGAGTAGGTACGAGAAGTTGGTTAATTAACTACATAGCTACCTCCCCTTGCAACTTGCTATTTATAGACCCCTACATTCATTGTTTGTGTATCATACTCATGTGTGTTGATCATATTGATAGTGTTGTACAAATCATGTTGCCGTTGGTTACGAATCTGCCATGAGGAAAGGATTTTGGGTTAATGTGCCCAGATTCGCCCACCAGCATGAAAGGCCGGAAGGAAGAGATGCCTTCCGTGCCAATCTCCGGAGAAGGCCGGCTCCTTTTGGGGGTTTTATGGTTTAAGCTAAGAGTGCAGGAAAGAGATAAAAGAACGGAAAGAATTTACAAATGTGATCGGAGTTTGGTGGGGGGAACTAACAGTACGGCAACACATCAATCACCATTGCTTACTGCATCATAAATACAAAGCATGACCAGGAACTGCAAAACCTAAGTATACTTTCTGTACTTAAGCAGTGTACGCACAGCTACAATGGTCCCCTAGCAAACATTCTCCCTACAAGGAGAACTAACAGCACGGCAATGCATCAATCACCACTACGTACGATCACATAAACAGAAAGTAACCAAGAGATGTCAGAGCCAGGTATATGTGTTATGCAGAGAATTTATACGCACGGCTACAATGGTCCCCTAGCAAACATTCTCCCTACAAGGAGAACTAACAGCACGGCAACGCATCAATCACCACTACGGACAACAACGTAACACACAACTGATGGAACTGCTACCACATCTATTCTATGTATCCTCTAATCTATGAAGTTCAAAGTACAAGCAATGCTTCAGGCACCTGACCACCAAATGCTGAAATGAATCAACGAGCCGTGACACAGGAAAGCATAAAGCATAAATATAAAGGAGAGGCAGCATAAAGAAATAAAAGCAGCAGAACAGAACCAGGCATACAATTTATATTTATAAGCAGAAGCACGGTTACAATGGTTCCCTAATAGACATTCCCCTTCCACCCTTTACAATGAAAACATGGTGGGTATTTATAGCCTGAGTCCCTCCCGTTACATTAATGGGCACAAAGTCCCGACCAAACACTAGCTGACAAAAGCGGCGAAGGAGCTGCAAATGCTGACCTTTGTCGGACCGGACTGTACCCGCAGCATGGTCTTCCTGGAAGCTGGACAGCTACGTGGCGGCGTGTTGGGTAGAACTTCTTCTCGGCAGGAATGCGGGCAGCTGGAGCAGGTAGAACCTCCAATCAGCTTTAAATGAGGCCACTGGCATAGGTAGTGCAGCCCATGCTCGTCCTTTTGCTCGGCACGTCTTGGCTCAAATCCCGAAGCTGGACACTTGTCAGATGATGGATGATGCTGTTTGACACGTGTCTGCCTTGAAAGGCAGTTTATCCAACTTCGCTTGGGATCAGAGCACCATCGGGTTGCGCAGGCAGAAAACAGTGCAGTCGGGAAGGCCTTCATGCCTTGGGTGTATTTCCGAGTTTGTTTCCCTACTGCGCACCTGTCAAGGGCGCACTCCGACTTCGCTGCGAAGTCGGACTGCGCACAGGTGAAAGCTGATCTCTGCCGCCGTACGGACTTCGCTCCAAACACTTAGTTGTTTTTCTGTCAGCCTGCCAGCCTGCTACAAGGTGCGCCCAGAAATAGGGGCACCAAAACTGGGCGAAGTGCGAACTTCGCACCAAAACTGGGCGAAGTGCGAACTTCGCACCAACACTTAGCCATTTTCCAAGGCAACTGCTGTCAACTTTGAAATTCAACTGAGGGGCTCCAAGAAAGGGGGGGAAAAAGAGAATGTAGGAAAGAGAGAGAAAGGGAGAGAAGAAGAAAGGAAAAGAGAGGAAGAGGGAAAAGGAAGAGCAGCACTGCTACAAAACTGAAAACATTGCACCCCGTGCAAAATGTGGCAACATTTCTGGCGGCTCGTGGGGTGTCGAGCTCGCCTCGACGCAAAGAATCCATGCCTTCATCCATTGGGTGCAGAGGAACTTGCTTCCCCTGCCTTTTGCTGCTCTAGCCGTTCTCCTCGCGGCAACTGTTCTTCAGATTCACCTTCGTCAGTTGCCCCCTCAGAACCATCTTCCGAAGGCTCTCCAGCTTTTGCTTCTGCCTCGCAGATGCGGTTGTATGCGGCCTGGGCTTGGCCCCAGGCTTCTGCTTCGAATGGCCGGCGGTCAGCAACTTCTTCTAATGCTGCGTGGAAAGCAGCGACCGCGTGCAGGTCGATGGTGAGGTATCTTTTTCCTAGCTCCTGGAAGTAGGAGCTGATCTTGCAGCATTTGGACACCATCTGGGTGACCTGACTTTCCTGAATTGGCTCATCCAGCCATCAATATCAGCTGTATCTGCCTCAAAGGACCGCCAATTCTTCTTCACCTGTTCAAGGGTGAGAAACTCGCCATTCTCAACAAAGCCCGGGCACCCTAGTTCGGAAAGAGCGTGAAAGGGAGCCATACAAATGTCTCTTTCATGTTCGAATGCATCCAGCATTCGTCTGGCAACCCTCACCTCTTCTACTTTCTTAAAATATTTATGAAAGGTTACCCTTGCATCTGCCCATTCTACAGCGAATGAGGACATGGGGGAGAATTGGAGGCCATCGCGCTCGCGTTCTTGAAGATTTATTGCCAGGTCCAGCCATTGCTTCGCCTGGCGTTCGGCCTCCTCTACCACAGGCTTTCCCTAGGCAGAAACTTCTTGAATTCTGGATGCGAAATCCAGAACTGACATCGCCTTATACGTGTGGGGCTTGCATCCCCGCAGCAGATCAGCCCGCATCCCCTTAACTTTGCTCTTCGAAAAGACCGTCGCTTGAGATGTTCTCTCTGCAGATTGCGATCGCGCTCGTTTCAAAGACTCCTGGAGCCGAGAAATCTGCTCCAAGGCTGCCTCGCTTTCCGTTGCGGCTTGTTGCCGAGAAGCGGCCAGCTGGGCTTTTAGTTCATTTATTTCTCGCCGCGCCGCTTCCAGCTGCTCAGTGGACCTGGACAGGTCCTCTTCAAGCTGTCTTGTCTTATCCTGCAACCCGAAAAGCTCTTCCTGCTCCTCCAGACTCTTGACAAGGAGATTATCCGCTTTACGAATGATTCCCTGAATCTCGTATTGCTTGTCGATATTGTCAAAGCTCTTCTCCTTTGTCTGGAGCTCGTAGTCCGCCCCCGGTCATTTCCCCGGAGAGGCTTCTTCACTTTCGGGATTATCTTCTCTGTTGTAAGCACTCTCCTCTCGAAGTTAAACTTGGTGCTCTTTACCGGGGCGGCTATCTCTTCAGGTCTCCTCCGCTTCAGGTTTTGGAGGAAAGAGATAGGGTACTCTACAGCTCTCGTTGCCAGAGGCAAATCATCGGTATTCTGGAGGTCGTCCATGAAGTCTGGTTCCCCCAACCTCGCGTTCTGCTGAGACGTCTCTCCTGCGGGAATGGAATCAGGAGGAACCGGACGGACCTTGGAAGGATCGGCCGCTTCTGAGGGCGACCGGGAAGTGGAGATGGGAGCGGCTGATGCTGAAAGGGTTTCAAGCGGCTGAGGCGGTGGATGTAACGGTGAATGCACGGCTTCAGCACTAACCTCAGGCGAAGGGTTTGGGGTTTGACTCAGAGATAGGGAAACGTTGGGGTTCTGAGCAAACTGGTCAAAAGAATGGGGGCCGCTAGAAGGGTGTGGAGACGGGGAGGAAGATGCGGCCACGGCTTGCTCGGATTGAGCGGGAGATGGAGTAGGAGTAGGGCTAGATGAGACCAGAGAGAGTGGGGCAGCAAACGTACCTGCGGGCTCCGCCTGAGCCGATGCTGGATGGATGTCTGCGATTCTGGTTCCGGCGGCTGGCTCAGGACTGCCCAGAGAAACAATCTCTGGGGCGGCTAGACGCGGCTGCGGCTCTGCGACTGGCTGTTGCACGGTCAGACTAGGTCGCCTGATTTTTTCAACTCTCTTCCTCTTCTTCTCTTCTGGAACAATGGTCGGATCGAGGGAAGGAGATGAAGCAGGTGCAGCAGGCGCTGATGTTCCCACGGTAAACTTGTACCGGGGTTTGACTTGCAGAAGGTCTGCCGCAACCGGTCTGCCCTCTGGTGGTGCTGGCGCCTTTTGTGCCTGAAGGGTCACCTCAGGCGTTGACTTGACTGGTTTCTACGCCTTTTCAGGCACCACCTTGGAAGCCACGGGCTGCATTGGGTCCACTTGGATGTCTGTTGGGCCCGCGCTGGCAGTTGCCGAAGTGTACAACTGTTGGGAGGAAGACCCTCCTTTATAACCCTCAAAGGGACCTCGGGGAACGTAATCTTGATATGCGAACGGCCGCCAGCTGTCATGGTGCTGGTCATATAGAACTGAAAAGTCGTCATCAACGGCCAGATTTCTCTTGGTGGATTTGTCGTGCTGCGTGCGGCACCTCATCTTCCAAAGCATTCAATAATCTTTTCTTTTGGCCACTTAAGGCCTCGCTATTTTGGAGAGGAATTTTTTGAACCCCGGAGAAGAGAACTTGTGGTCCGGGTTTCGCTTGGGGTCATATGCCACCTCCTCGCAGTAAAAATCCTGCCATGGAGGCGAAGCTTCCATCAAGTCAATTTCCCAGTCAAGGTCAACATGGACCACATCGCATCTGTCTTCAATTATATCCGCCCGGGGGCAGAGATGTGTGAACTTTCCCCTTATCCCATACGGGTCGTACTTCCAGCGCTGCGGCAGCAGAATCAGACCAATGTCAAAAAGCTCCCGCTCGAGGTAGACATGCTGTCCTACCTCAGAAATCTCAACGTTCGCCCAGGAAAGAGGATATTGAAAGATCTGGCCTCTTTTCTTTCCCAGGCCGAACTCCTCAACATAGTCCATCTGACGGGCAACCTCCATCCCAAACTGATGATTCGTGCACCAGTAGGGCAGCAGATGAGGTTTGTCGGGCACCCTTCGCTGGATTGCGCTGGCATTGGCATCTTTCCTCTGTCCATCTCTCCGAAACAGCAATAATTACGAATTCAGGGCGTCTGCAGCAGATTTCGCAGTCACAGGAATAATCTGTACAGTCACAGGAATAATCTGCAGTTTGGCATGTCTGGAAGCATCTGACCCCCTTTTCTAGATAATGACAACGTCATTAATGTTGCGCAAGAGGGGGTAGGTCGGCTGGCAAATGAAGGAGTTAAGCTTCTTGGGTGGCCGCGCAGGAGAATGTTTTGAAAAATGCACCCCGGCTGCCGTGCCATGCTTCTTTGATTGCACTTTTATTGAGGACTGTGCAATCATTAAATTAACCTTGAACGCTGCGCCATGGCTGACGACACTGCCGCAATCCGGGCACACTGCTCAAGAAAAAAAACGCTTTCAAACCGTCGCAATGCGCCTTGGGCCCAGATTTGGAACTTTTTAGAATATTTTATTCATTTTTTAAAAACTGTCCAAGCTGGCCCAGAAAACAAGGCGCAATCGGACTTCACCCAAAGTTGGGCGTGATCCGACTTCGCCAGCGCAGTTGGACTTCGCCCAAAACTGAGCGCAGTCCGAACTGCGACGGCATTGAGACTCTTTTCTTTTCTTTTCTTACTGCCGCGCCCAAAGGTTGAGCGCAGTCAGACCTTTACAAACTTCGGAAGAGAGGCGGACACTTAAAACTTTACTGCCTCTTGGGACCGGGCTGCACGAGCTGCGCTTAAACAATGAAGCGCGTTCGGACTTCGCCCGAAGTTCGGGCGAAGTTCGAACTTCGCGCGAAGTTTGCACTTCACGCGCGAGCTGCGCGCAGTTCGTACTTCGCGCGCAAGCCGGCCGAAGTCGGACTTCGTGCGCGAAGTCGGACTTCGCTCAAAACTGAGCGCAGTCCGATCACTTGTGCCCTTGCAGTTTTTCTCCCTTCAAACTTCGCTCTTTGCTGGCGCGCAGCCCAACTTCGCTGCGAAGTCGGGCAGCGGCCAACACTTAGCTGTTTTTTTGCTTTCTTCTTCACAGCAGCCCTTTCACGAACTTCGCCCCTTCTGAGGGGCGACAACAGACTTCGCTGCGAAGTCTGTATTCTCTCCCATGTCGCAGTTCGGCTCAAACAAAATAAAAAACTGAAAGCTGGAAACTGTACATGCTGGAAAACAAAAATGCATAAGGGAAATTTTTACAAAGAAGGGCCACTCGGGCACCTTCAACAGCGGTAAATTTTTAAGTGGAACCCGTTAACAGGGATAGGTAGGAGCTGACCCTCCATATCCCGAAGTACATAGGCATTGAACTGGTTCACCCGGCAATCTGATAAGGGCCCTCCCAGAGAGCATCAAACTTCCCGTGATTGCTCCGGCTTCGCCTTATATGAGTCCCACTTCAGCACCAGGTCCCCGATTTTAAAAACTCGGGCAGTGGTGCCTTTTGCAAACCAGCCTTGAGTGGCTGCAATATGACTAGTGAAGGCCTGGTATGCTTTTTCTCTGTCTTCTTCCAACTGCAGGAGTTGGCACAGTCTGTCGTCCACCGGGTCTCCACTGCTCCTGTCTTCGTCCAACATCCATAGGGCAGGGATTTCAATGTGGGATGGCATGACAGCCTCTTTGCCATAGACGAGCGCATAGGGGGACGTTCTGATGGATTTCTTGAATGAAACTCTGTCCGCCCACAGCGCCCGGTTCAGAGTAAATGCCAAGTCCGCTTGTTTCTATCAATGGTCCTCCGGATGATTTTCAGGAGGTTCTTGTTAGTAGACTCGGCAAGGCTATTCCCTCGCGGGTAGTAATTAGAAGACATCTTGTGATAAATGCCAAGTTTGCCAGTGTACTCCGTGAGTACAGCGCCTGCGAATCCCGGACCATTGTCTTTCACAATTGACTCTGGAACCTCGAAGCGGGTAATCAGGCTCTCAATGAATCTGATGACCGTTTCTTGGTCTGCGTTCTTGGTCGGGATTGCCTCTGCCCACCGTGTGAAGTAATCGGTGGTTGTAAGAATAAACTTGTGTCCGACAGAGGAACTAGGCGAAATCACCCCAATGAAGTCTAGACCCCATTGCTGGAACGGAGTCTCGGCCTGAATCGGTTGAAGGGGCAGGGGTGCTTTTCTGTTTTTGCCAGCAAACCTCTGGCATTGATCACACTTGGAACAGACCGCATAAGCGTCTGTAAATAGAGTGGGCCAATAGTACCCAGCTCTAATTATTTTTAAGGCCGTAGGCCTTGCAGAATGATGACCCCCAGGCATCCCGGAATGAAAATCTCCGAGGACCCTGGGCTGATCTGATTTTCTGACGCACCGCAACAGGATGTCGTCGATGTTTTTGAAGTAAAGCCCCTCGGGGCGAAGAGTGTACTTAAGTGCACCTAGCCGAAATCTCCTTCGTTGTGAGGCGTTCAGGTGATCTGGACATCTTCCGGTGCAGAAATATCTCACCAGTTCATCTGTCCAATCACTCCCCTCCGATAAGGAGTTGGCTAGGTAGATGCGTGTCGCCGTGTCCTCCCACTTACAAAGCGGAGATGCCGGCTACAGCGCTTCGGGCCAATTCCTGACACAAGGCTCGGCCCTTGATAAGCTTGGTGGGCCGCACTTCGATGTTGAACTCCAAGATTTTTGCAATCCATCCTACTCTCTTGTGACCCGGTTCTCCTTGTATGATGAAGCTTCGAACGTCCGGTGAATCACAAAGACAGTCGTTTTGCTCCGGGGAGACAAAATGCCTGAACTTCCGAAGGGATTTCATAACAGCATGAACCTGCCGCTCTATAAAATTGTACTTTTCCTCATGCGGCTGAATCACTTGGCTCGAGAACGCTATGGGGCGCTCCTCGCCATCGTCTCCCTTCTGAGTTAGGACTGCAGCGTAACTTTCGGGTTCTCCCACTGCATACAGGATGAAGTCCTTGGAGTAGTCCGGGTTTGTCAACACCGGAGCTTGCGCAATTCGAGCCTTGATTTCCTCGAAGGCTTGCTCTCTCTCATCAGTCCATTCGTAAGTTGTATCTTTTTTCAGCAGTTCGGCCATAGGCTTGATCACTTGTGCGAAGTCCGGAATGAACTTCCGCACGAAGTTAATCTGACCGAAGAAGGACTGCAGCCCTTTTTTATCGATGGGGGCTGGCAAGCGAAGGAGGGCTTCTGCTCTGTCAGGGTCAATGGCGAGGCCTTCCTCGGAGATGACATGTCCCAACAGACTTTCCTTCTTTTACCGCGAAGACAGACTTCTTCGGGTTTATAGAAATGCCGAATTCTCGACACCTCTCAAATATTTGCCGTAGGTGTGAAACATGATCTCCTCTTTGGTGAGAGAAAACAGTCATGTCATCAAGGTAGATAACAATGATCTTATTGAGCAGCTCTCGAAGGCCGTGTCCATGGCCCTTTGGAATGTGGCACCAAGCATTGGATAAGCCAAAAGGCATGCGCTGATAGGCGAACGTCCCCCATTTGGTGGTGAACGCCGTCTTATGCTGGTCCTCATCTTTGACCCAAATCTGGTTGTAGCCGGAAAATCCATCTAAAAGTGAGAATCTCTGGGCTCCAGCAACGATGTGTAGAATCTGGTCGATTTGGGGAAGCGGATAGTGGTCCCTGAGGGAAGCCTGCTGGTTTCGGGCGATGTCGCTTTTTCCTCACGGCACCAAATTCGCAGACCCAGAATGTTTGATGGGGTAGATGATTTTGGCCTCCAGCATCTTCAAGAGCTCGGCTTTCATCATGGCCTCAATCTTCGGATTCACGGCCTCTGCTTCGTCGGAATGGCTTGGCGCCATCCTCTAGCTCAATGGTATGCTGGATGACAGTTCTGTCATACCCCCTCAAATCCTCGTAGCACCAGGCCACGATGTCGGGGAACTCTTGGCACAGTTGATCTGATCTCGCTCAAGTTCCTCCGACGTGCAGTCTGTTCCGACCTTGATAGTTTTACCAGGTTCGAGTTCCAGGTCGGCATACTGCTTCGGGTCTACTTTGATCCTGTGAGATATTGCTCTGTCATTCTGATCAAACAGACTTTCCAATGTAATCAGTCCTTTTGGGACATGATTATTCTTTAACTGTATCAACCCCTCATATTGCTCGTCATCAGGGTCTCTACCTTCGATTGAACCAACTTCGTTAACCAAAAATGTGACGATCTCCTCGTCACAACTGAACACCTGCCACTGGTGTCCTTATCGAGCACGTAAGGCTCGTAAATAGTGCGAACCGGCTTCGGTTTCTCGGACAACGTCATCAGCCGGAACGTACCTGGCTCCAACAGACGCTGTAATGTCAGCGTGTTTGTTTTTCTCACGCGATATCGCCTTGACATTCAACGAGTCGAACGACTCCATCGGGTCCCACACCCGGTTGCGGTACGCTCTAAGATAGTGCTGTTTGGAGGCGCACTTGTTCGTAACTCGGTGACACACCAGCCTCGAATCTCCAAAGATCTCGCAGTGTTTGATCCCCACCTCTCCGCCTTTCGCAAACCCAAGCACGGGGCTTCGTATTCCGCCGAGTTGTTAGTGCAGCTCCAGGCCAACCTGTAGGTATAGTCCTTCTGGATTCCGGTCGGAGAAACCAGAAGCACCCCTGCACCGGCGCCATTTTTGCATCGCGCGCCGTCAAAGAAAAGCTTCCACAGCTTCTCAGGTGCAGGTCCCACTTCTTTTGCAGCTGACTTGTCAAGCCTCTCGGGCTGTACGATGGAGTAACAGCCTTGCTCTGTCTCAATTACGGCATTGAAGTCCCGCAAAGAGAACTCATCTTCAAGTTGTAGCACTTCGAAGGCTTGCTCAGTCAGCTCTACTGTCACCAGCTCTTCCTCCGACAACTGAACCATGCAGTCCAACTCTCCTCCGAGTACCTTCTCTACTAGGAAGGTGGAAGGCTTCTCATTGAAAATTTTCAGTCTCCTTCCTTTGAAGGGCACTTCCATGTGTGAGTAGTCTAGAGACAGTACTCCGCCCAGACTTCGCAGCTGAACTCCCGAGAGAGACACATGCCGAAGTAGGGAGCCAGGTCAACAACCACGACCTCTTGGATGACCACGATGTCGAGAGCCTTGTGCAGCCGGATAGGGATGTCCTTTATGACACCAACTGTCTTGACAGGGGTGCCGTCTAATTGCAGCACGCCTTGGCTGCTCCGTGTGTACTCCATCCCAATCTCATCGCAGACGGCCTTCGGCATCACAGTCGTGGAAGCACCAGAGTCCACCATGCAGTTGTGAACTATGTGCCCTTGCATCCGTAAAGACAGATAAAAGGGAGGCGGTCTGTTCTTCCCAGTGGCTGAGACTGTCAGAGGTTGAACCAGGACAGCGGGTTGTATCTGCTTGCCGCTCTTCATGTTCTTCAGAGATTCTTGCAGCAGATCCACCTGGCCTGGGAGCAGAAGAGCATCGTACATGCTGATTCTAGCAGGTGTTCTTTTCAACTCGTCTACTATGCTGTAGCTCGAGGTACTAGCTCCTTCTGCTTCTTTTGCCGGCTCATACTTCGTCCGATACTGCTGGGTAGCCTCAACTCGCTGTCTCTTGGTCAGAGACGGGTACTTCAGCTTCTCCTGGGCTTGTTCTTTGGTTTCACTCGGAGGCCGAGGTACGGGAGCTTTAGCCGGAACTGGAGCTTTTGCTATAGGAGGCTTGGCTGGAACAGGGGCAGCCTTTGCCGGAGGAGGCTTGGCTGGAGCTTTATCTTTGGATGCCTTCTCCTGGGCTGTGTAGGGCCACAACCGTTTGTATGGTGGCAGCCCACCGGGCTGCGGTTTTTCTCTTCTGGCGTAGACCTGCAAAGGTTTGGCAGCATCTGCGGTTTTCTTTTCTTCCTTGGCGGGCGGCACTAAATTCTCCTCTGGGAGGGCAAAGTTGGCTTCGCCGTCCAGGATCATGTAGAGTTCATCGTCCTCTATGGCGCTGCCGGCCAAGGTCTGGATGTAGTGCTGGTGCAATGTGCGGTCTTCCTCCGAATGCGGGTCATTGCACGTAGTGCACCGGCTTAACCTCGGTCGGAAGGACCAGAGCGGGTCTTCTATAGCAACATTTCTCGGAGGCGGACGCCTCTGCAACTGGTGCTCCGGGGGCTTGTCTTTTGTTAGCGCCGGGGGCGCATATGGCCTCCTAGGAGCGAGGTCCATCTGGGCCTGCTTCTTCTTCAGAGCGGTCATGTCATTGGACATGGCATGATATCCTGAGGCCAAAGCCCGCACCTCCTGGAGGATTGTGTTCTGAATGCTACTGTCAGGAGGCGGCAACTGTGCCGGTGGAGGCAATGCGGCTAATGGAGGAGGGTTGGAATAAGGTGCGTACTGTGGGGGAGCAAGAAGTGCTGGAAAATGCGGAGCAGGAGGAGGCGGGTGAGGATAATGCAATTGAGGCGGGCCGTAAGGAGTTACGACCGGCGCCGGATTCCACTGCTGTTGGGGTTGCTGCCCTGATGTGGACGGCGCACCACCAGAAGCAGGAGGATACTGGGATCTGGGGAAGTCGGGATGAATGGGTTCCTGCACCCCGGACGGGAGTCCGCCGATAGAAATAATGTCGCCTTCAGCTTGTCGGGCAGCCTCGTACGGAGCAGGAAACTCGTCTATTCCGGCAATCTTCGAGCAGCGAGCATATGTCCGAGTTGAAGGATCTCAGATAGTAGTGAGCAGCCATGCCAGCTGAAGGCCGAAGTTCGCGAGGTACCCGTTTCCAGGATCTCGCAAACCTGATGTTAAAGTCAGACACCTCCTCTTGAGGATGTCTCTGGATAGCTTGGAACTGATGCAGCAAAGAAGTAGGGTCAGCAGACTCGTTGCATCCTTTCACGAGCCTTCTGGCAAGCTGGGGCCACCCTGTGATGGATCCCTCTGGCAGTGATCTCCACCAGTAGAGAAGCTTTCCCCTCAGGGAAAGGGCCAGCAGACGGGTCTTCACACTCTCATCGGTAATGGAATGTAATGCGGCCAGGGCAAGGATGTCCTGGATGTGCTCGTACGCCGTCTTGCCGTAGCCGTCGTATGTAGGGATAGACTTTAAAGCAGCAGGGGGCACAGCTTGCTGTCCGACCAGGGCCAAGGGCCCTGTAGAGTCCACCGCCGGGAAGAGATCATCGTCATTCTGCTGTTGAGCAGCCATTTCTTCTTCTTCTCCGCCGTCGGTTGTGTACTCAGTGTCGGTACTTTCCGAGGATGCAGATGCCTCTTCTTCCTCGGCCTCTTCTATTTCGTATTCAGCTCCTCCGACTTCGGCTTCGGCTTCTTCTTGAATTTCAGCCTCGGCTTCGTCGACACGAGCTTGCGGATCAGCCAGCCTGGCAATTTCGCCTCGAGCGTTGATGTCCAGTTCGTAAAAGTCAGGCGGGCTTCTCGGATCCCTTGCTCGCCACCTTCTTGTTTGCATGAAGGTGTTGGGACCGGTCTTTCGGACTCAGAGGATTTGTTCGTGCAGAGTCGCCAAGTGCTCATATTTCGAACAGCAATGAAGCGAACACCGGTGCTTCAATTCTGTTGGGGGTGAGAAACTTCCTTGTCTCACCAAGTGCTCAGAAACCACTGTCGCCGCGGTGGAGACCGATCAGAAAATCTCTCTTCAAATGTGGGACCCTGGTCCCACCGGGCGTGCCAGAGAAACTGTTGGTTACGAATCTGCCATGAGGAAAGGATTTTGGGTTAATGCGCCCAAATTCGCCCACCAGCATGAAAGGCCGGAAGGAAGAGATGCCTTCCGTGCCAATCTCCGGAGAAGGCCGGCTCCTTTGGGGGTTTTATGGTTTAAGCTAAGAGTGCAGGAAAGAGATAAAAGAACGGAAAGAATTTACAAATGTGATCGGAGTTTGGTGGGGGAACTAACAGTACGGCAACACATCAATCACCATTACTTACTGCATCATAAATACAAAGCATGACTGAGAACTGCAAAACCTAAGTATACTTTCTGTATTAAGCGGTGTACGCACAGCTACAATGGTCCCCTAGCAAACATTCTCCCTACAAGGAGAACTAACAGCACGGCAATGCATCAATCACCACTACGTACAATCACATAAACAGAAAGTAACCAAGAGATATCAGAGCCAGGTATATGTGTTATGCAGAGAATTTATACGCACAGCTACAATGGTCCCCTAGCAAACATTCTCCCTACAAGGAGAACTAACAGCACGACAACGCATCAATCACCACTACGGACAACAACGTAACACACAACTGATGGAACTTCTACCACATCTATTCTATGTATCCTCTAATCTATGAAGTTCAAAAGTACAAGCAATGCTTAAGGCACCTGACCACCAAATGCTGAAATGAATCAACGAGCCGTGACACAGGAAAGCATAAAGCATAAATATAAAGGAGAGGCAGCATAAAGAAATAAAAGCAGCAGAACAGAACCAGGCATACAATTTATATTTATAAGCAGAAGCACGGTTACAATGGTTCCCTAACAGACATTCCCCTTCCACCCTTTACAATGAAAACATGGTGGGTTTTTATAGCCTGAGTCCCTCCCGTTACATTAATGGGCACAAAGTCCCAACCAAACACTAGCTGACAAAAGCGGCGAAGGAGCTGCAAATGCTGACCTTTGTCGGACCGGACTGTACCCGCAGCATGGTCTTCCTGGAAGCTGGACAGCTACGTGGCAGCGTGTTGGGTAGAACTTCTTCTCGGCAGGAATGCGGGCAGCTGGAGCAGGTAGAACCTCCAATCAGCTTTAAATGAGGCCACTGGCATAGGTAGTGCAGCCCATGCTCGTCCTTTTGCTCGGCACGTCTTGGCTCAAATCCCGAAGCTGGACACTTGTCAGATGATGGATGATGTTGTTTGACACGTGTCTGCCTTGAAAGGCAGTTTATCCAACTTCGCCTGGGATCAGAGCGCCATCGGGTTGCGCAGGCAGAAAACAGCGCAGTCGGGAAGGCCTTCATGCCTTGGGTGTATTTCCGAGTTTGTTTCCCTACTGCGCACCTGTCAAGGGCGCACTCCGACTTCGCTGCGAAGTCGGACTGCGCACAGGTGAAAGCTGATCTCTCCCGCCGTACGGACTTCGCTCCAGCACTTAGTCATTTTTCTGTCAGCCTGCCAGCCTGCTACAAGGTGCGCCCAGAAAGAGGGGCGAAGTCGGACTTCGCACCAAAACTGGGCGAAGTGCGGACTTCGCACCAAAACTGGGCGAAGTGCGGACTTCGCACCAAAACTGGGCGAAGTGCGGACTTCGCACCAAAACTGGGCGAAGTGCGAACTTCGCACCAACACTTAGCCATTTTCCAAGGCAACTGCTGTCAACTTTGAAATTCAACTGAGGGGCTCCAAGAAAGGGGGGGAAGAAAGAGAATGTAGGAAAGAGAGAGAAAGGGAGAGAAGAAGAAAGGAAAAGAGAGGAAGAGGGAAAAGGAAGAGCAGCACTGCTACAAAACTGAAAACATTGCACCCCGTGCAAAATGTGGCAACAGTTGCATTTATCAATACAAGTGTTGTGTTCATAATATAGTGTTATTTGTTGGTAATATCAATTTATCTTTGTGATTCCTTTTCATTGCACATGTATATGGATTATTTTTGTGTATATGTGGATTGTTGTTTTGATACTTTCCTATATCTTCAATTAATGCCAAACTGCTGTGCTGCAAGATTAATTCATTGAAATGAAAATACTAAAGCAAATATACCTGGAAGATTGTCCCCAATTTCTTTAGAGCTTTGGCTCGTGCCTTTAGTGCATCTTTTGGAACACTGCTATCCCCAAGAACCTGGACCCAGTCAACCAAAAATGTGAGGAACAAACAAGATAAGTGCAAATTGTCTAGCACATCCTTACTTTAGCATTACGCATATTTTAAATATAAATTGTATTATCACTCTATATGTAGTTTCATGTCCATGATGTTATAGGCACACGTTTAGGACGGTCATGGAACTGTATTGGAATCTCACTGTCAATGAGATGTCTGCAGCAACCAGCACGTCAGATTCTTTGGTCATTAGAGTTATGAAAATACAATACCAGGTCCACATTTTGCATTCAAAGGAATTTAATTAGCAACCGGTGGTTGTTTGGCTCTTCTATTGTAATATCTCTACATTATTCAGTGGATGCAATTACAAGGTGCGTGCTTTTCAGTTTATTGTTCTATTTTCATTTGTATGAATCTCCATGTATTGTTCCCTATTGAAATAATAATTGTAAAAAAAAATACATAAATAAATTTACTGCTGTTTGAAAATTCTATGGCTGGAACTTTTGAGTGTTTTGTTTTGGAAATTGAGTATTAGCTTATATTTTGGGTAGGGGTTTTTACAACGGTATCAAAGCTAAGTTCCTGCCAGCCGGAGGGGTTATAAGAGTGTTGATTCTTGAATGTCACTTAGTGAAAGGGAAATAAGATATCAGTAGAGAAAACAAAGGAAACTTCAGCAAACCCTTATTCCACCACAAACACAAATAGCTGTGTGAAGATGTCGGGTGAGTATAAAGAAAAGGAATTCCTTGAAACTATTAAGTCCTTGAAGGATGGACAGCAGCAGCTTATTAACCTTTTCACCCAAGCATTTCAAAATCCAAGTTCTATCCCCACTGGTATTCCTCTTCGTAACAGTGATAGAGGGGAATCCTTCACTTTGGGATCAAATCGGAAAACTCAGTAGGCATCTAGGATAGACAGTGGTCCCAGGCTACCTAGGGTTACCTTCTTACAGAGAGAGGCAGCACAGCTAGAGGAGGAGGTGGCAGAACAGCAGGATGATGATTTGGCAGCTCTCCATGTGGAGTATAAAGCACAAAGTGAGAAGTTTCGGCCTGACATCTCTTTCTTAAATTTTTGTACCTTGAAGACAAAAAGCAAACCTAAGAATAAGAGAAGACGAAATCAGAACCATACTCACAAGGATCTATAGAACAGATTGGGGAAAACCAACAGTTCCTTCATTTAAAGGGTCCAACAAATCCTCAGATTGTACTTTGATTTAGAAGCTAAACACCTATTTTTCCTTGAGTCTGATGTATGATGAGGATGTGAATAAGTTTGCTACCCTTCACTTAGAAGGAGTTGCTTATGAGTGGTGATATCACAGTCTGATCACCCAAGAACATAGCCTTATCACCACTTACAAGGAGTTCTATAGGAGATTGATTGACGAATTCGAGAGGCAAGATCCTAAGGCCCATTTTCAAGAATTGGCACAGTTGAGGCACAGCGGTACAGTAGACGCTTATGCGGCTGATTTTCAGAGGGTTGCAGTGATGGTCCCTGATGTGTCAGAGAGGTGATTGACTTATCTATTCATGGAGGGTTTGAGAGAGCCACTTAGAGGCCTGGTTAAGGCTTTTGATCCAAACTCCTTACAGGCTGCCATTAAGAGGGCCTTAACTTTGGAGACTACTACACCAGGCAGAACTTATGAAGAAAAATGCAGTGAAACACATCCTCAAGATGCAGGAGATTGCTTTGTAATGGCTAAGTGCTGGTATGCCACTGCAAATGCATATGTCAGAATTAAATGTGTTTTTAAATGCCTAAATGTTTGCTTAGAGGGAAAATTATAGGATGGCTGCTATAGAAATTTGCTGAGAAGAATCAACTTCTAGAAAAATGAAATGAAATGAAATATTATTAATGTCCGTGGTGGGCCAAAAAAGACCCACGGGACTCTAAGAAGGACAATAATGACTACCAGCTAGCAGGCTAAAAAGACCAACAAAGAAAAGAACTAAGATAAATACAAGATGAAACCCAACAACCGGGCCAAAGAGAAAGGGAAAAGAAAAGGGAGAGCAAAGGGGGGGAGGGCTGCAGTCCAGAAGAGAGGAGTGCATGCCAAGAAGAACGGAGAGAGAGGAGGGGGGAAGGAGCAGCCCAAGAGAGACAAGCTCCAAGAACCCCCCAGAAACTAATCTCTCCTAACAGTCGAGGCCGAAGTACTAGAGCTGAAGAAGTCCATGATATGTCTCTGACCAGCGCTAGTTCGGAACCCTAACAAACTGTGGGTGCGCTGTCTAGTGACCCTGCTTCCGTTTGAAATAGATGATGTAGGGTGTTTCCGTCCGCAGTCACCTGGTCCGTTAGAGCTAGTGAAGTATGTAGTGATGAGCCGATGTTGAGGAGGGTGAGATCCATCTGGAGGAGAACATTTATGTCGTCGAAGCTGTGTTATCTCCCTAATAAAGAGTGCGAGACACCGCTGGGCCGGGTATCTGAATGTAGAAACAGATCAAGAGTTGACCCTATAAAGGCAATGGAATCTACCTTGGATCTCATAATAAATGGGTCAACAAAAAATAAAGTGATGAAGGGTTTCAACTTCACCCAAGGGGCAAAACAAGCAAATCCGCTCCTCTGTCGGAAGATGGTGATCTGACTCAATCCGGAGTTGGTGAGAACACACCCTGAGTTGCCCAATAGTGATCCGAAGACTATGCATTGTGTGTTGCTGAAGGTATTGTGGAGGAACTATTCTGCCCTCCTGTATCTGTAAGAAGCGATCATGGTAGAAAGACAACTTGGGGGAAACAGGGGATGGTAGAAAGAAAGCTTGGGGGAAACGGGGGATGGTAGAAAGAAAGCTTGGGGGAAACAGGGGCAACAGGAGAGATCCAAGTGCATCTGGTGTACTGAAGACTAACATCCTCTGGTGTACTGCCATTAAGATGGCCTTAACTTTGGAGACTACTACACCAGGCAGAACTTATGAAGAAAAATGCAGTGAAACACATCCTCAAGATGCAGGAGATTGCTTTGTAATGGCCAAATGCTGGTATGCCACTGCAAATGCATATGCCAGAACTAATTGTGTTTTTAAATGCCTAAATGTTTGCTTAAAGGGAAAATTATAGGATGGCTGCTATAGAAATTTGCTGAGAAGAATCAACTTCTAGAAAAATGAAATGAAATGAAATATTATTAATGTCCGTGGTGGGCCAAAAAGACCCACGGGACTCTAAGAAGGACAATAATGACTGCCAGCTAGCAGGCTAAAAAGACCAACAAAGAAAAGAACTAAGATAAATACAAGATGAAACCCAACAACCGGGCCAAAGAGAAAGGGAAAAGAAAAGGGAGAGCAAAGGGGGGGAGGGCTGCAGTCCAGAAGAGAGGAGTGCATGCCAAGAAGAACGGAGAGAGAGGAGGGTGGAGGGAGCAGCCCAAGAGAGACAAGCTCCAAGAAGCCCCCAGAAACTAATCTCTCCTAACAGTCGAGGCCAAAGTACTAGAGCTGAAGAAGTCCATGATATGTCTCTGACCAGCGCTAGTTCGGAACCCTGACAAACTGTGGGTGCGCTGTCTAGTGACCCTACTTTCGTTTGAACTAGATGATGTGGGGTGTTTCCATCCGGAGTCACCTGGTCCGTTAGAGCTAGTGAAGTATGTAGTGATGAGCCGACGTTGAGGAGGGTGAGATCCATCTGGAGGAGAACATTTATGTCGTCGAAGCTGAGTTATCTCCCTAATAAAGAGTGCGAGACACCGCTGGGCCGGGTATCTGAATGTAGAAACAGATCAAGAGTTGTCCCTATAAAGGCAATGGAATCTACCCTGGATCTCATAATAAATGGGTCAACAAAAATAAAGTGATGAAGGGTTTCAACTTCACCCATGGGGAAAAACAAGAAAATCCGCTCCTCCGTCGGAAGATGGTGATCTGACTCAATCCGGAGTTGGTGAGAACACACCCTGAGTTGCCCAATAGTGATCCGAAGACTGTATTGTGTGTTGCTGAAGGTATTGTGGAGGAACTATTCTGCCCTCCTGTATCTGTAAGAAGCGATCATGGTAGAAAGACAACTTGGGGGAAACGGGGGATGGTAGAAAGAAAGCTTGGGGGAAACGGGGGATGGTAGAAAGAAAGCTTGGGGGAAACAGGGGCAACAGGAGAGATCCAAGTGCATCTGGTGTACTGGAGACTAACATCCTCTGGTGTACTGCCATTAAGATGGCCTTAACTTTGGAGTCTGCTACACCAGACAGAACTTATGAAGAAAAATGCAATGAAACACATCCTCAAGATGCAGGAGATTGCTTTGTAATGGCCAAATGCTGGTATGCCGCTGCAAATGCATATGCTAGAACTAATTGTGTTTTTAAATGCCTAAATGTTTGCTTAAAGGGAAAATTATAGGATGGCTGCTATAGAAATTTGCTGAAAAGAATCAACTTCTAGAAAAATGAAATGAAATGAAATATTATTAATGTCCGTGGTGGGCCAAAAAAGACCCACAGGACTCTAAGAAGGACAATAATGACTGCCAGCTAGCAGAATAAAAAGCCCAACAAAGAAAAGAACTAAGATAAATACAAGATGAAACCCAACAACCGGACCAAAGAGAAAGGGAAAAGAAAAGGTAGAGCAAAGGGGGGGAGGGCTGTAGTCCAGAAATGAAATGAAATGAAAGATTTTAATTACGTCCGCGAGACCCAAATATGGTCTATGGGACCTCAAATATGGAAGTACAATTACTCAAATCATATCATATGATCTTTAATATCTTTGAGAAGGTTGTTCCTTCTCCCGCTGATTTGTGTTAGCAATTCTCCAACTTTTTTTATTTTCCTGTCTTCAAATAAATCTGTAATAAACTCGTTCCCAAGTGTTTCTTTGTATTTGTCACGGATATCTGAAAAACTCGGGCATTTATAGATGAAGTGTTCCTCCTGTCTCTACCGCCCCCGTGCCGCATAGAGTACATATCCTTTCTTCCCATTGTTCTTTGGGCGTTGTCCATCTCCCCGTTTCACATCTAAGCCTATGAGAGCTAGTCCTTATCTCGAGCAATGAGTATTTTTTCCTTCCACTTGATTTCAGCGCCTATATACGCTTTTTTCCTTGTGGTCATACGTTGGGTTAAAATTTGCAATATAATATTGTCTTTTCCTGCTTGCATTTTTCCACATTCCACTTCTGAACTTTTCATTCACATAATTTTTAATGTCTTTGTTGACATTTGGGCATTCATTTATGTTGATTTCCCAACGTTTCATCCATTTCTGATTTTGTTTCATCCACGTATTCTTTCGCCTATGTAACTCTTCGTCCCTAACTGCTCTAGGCCATCTATCATTTGTCATGTTTTCTGTTTTTTTCAAGTAACATAACAGCTTGGTCATAGCAATTGCTTCTAAAGGGAACATTCCAGTTTCAGCTAGAATAATTTCATAAGGGGTTGTGGCCTTAATTTTGAGAAAGTTTGTGATTAGATATTTTTGAATCCTTTCTATTTGCCTCCATTTTGCATTTGTTGTGCCACTAGCCCACACCTCGCAACCATACAACAGAACCGGTGTAACAAGTAGGCCAAATAAGACCTTGGTGGTCTTCCAATCCCACAACTCGGCATTCCTACACCTGTTTTGAAGTGCATATAGTGCTCTCCACCCACTTTGAGTTCTTTTCATCCTACATGTATTCCAATTAAGTTTGTCATGAAAGTCTATGCCCATGTATTTGTATTCTACTACTACATCAAGCGGTTCTCCCGCAAACTGAAATTTGAGTTGTTGCTTCTTCTTTTTTGCTGAAAAAATCATAATTTTTGTTTTGCTCGTGTTCACCTCCATCCCAACTTCTTTACAAAAGAGTTCTAGAGCTTGAAGGTGATCTTCTAGATCTTTGGCTGTTTTGGCCACAAGAATTACATCATCTCCATACATGAGGAGTTTTACCACATATTTGGCTAAATGCACACCCTCTCCCCCAAATTTGTTTATCCATTCTTCTAACTTGTCAATGTACAGCCCAAATAAGGTCGGAGATAGAGGGCAACCTTGTTTGACACCTATGTCACTACCAAAACATTCAGATAACCCTTCCCGTGTTCTGGATTCTAGCTTTTACATGCTCATATAGTCTCTGAACTGCTGCCCTGTAGTGAATTGGAACCTCTAGCTCTTCCATTCTGCTCCATAATTTTTTCCTAGGCACTGTGTCAAATGCCTTTTTGAAGTCTACAAAACAGCAAAAAGCCTCCTCTTTTTTGTCCCATATTTTTTCCACTATGTGTCTGAGCGTGATACAATGATCAATAGTTGAGTGTTTGGGCCTAAAACCTGCTTGCCCCTTTGCTCTCTTTCCCTTTTCTTCTGCCCATATGCTGATCCTACGCTCTATCATACTCCCAAACAACTTTGCAAAGAGAGGGTTGATCATGATAGTTCGATAGTTTGAGGGATTATTTACATCTCCACTTTTAAACAAAGGAATGGTCAAGCTAGTTGTCCACTCAGTAGGGAAGCCATTTTGTATGACCTCATTGAAAATTTCTTTGATTTGCGGTGCCAAGATATCTACCCCCCATTTTATATGCTCGACTTGAAGATTGTCTATGTCACGGGCTTTTCCAGCTGCTAACTTTTTTATCCCTTGAATAATGTCTTCAATTGTGAAAAGTTCTTTCTTGACAATGATAGTAGGGGGTGTCTCCTCCTGGTTACTACGCTGATACAGTTGTTTTGAATACTCCAACCACTGATTAACTCTTATGTTATTTTCAGTTTGCATCCTTTTCACGCTTAGTTCCTTCCAAAATTTCTTTGGTTCATGCTTCCCTAAATAAATCAATTCTTCCCTCCTTGTTTTAGTGTATTCTTCTTTTTTTGCCCTTACCAGCTTCTCATATGCTTTTTTGTTTGCTCTTGTTTTACCCGTTGGTTCCTTTAGTAATCTTCGCATTTTTTTGCAATCTTCATCGAACCATGGGTTGGTTGGGAAGCTATTCCTTTCTTTCTTTTTAGGTTTAGCTCTCTTGCATTTGTTTAGAGCTTCTTGAATAACTTGCATTAACCATTCACTCTTACTGTAATCTCTACTACTGTGATGTAGTTCTTCCCTTTCCCGTAACTTATTATTTAATACCGCTCTAAAATTTTGCCGATTTTCATCTCGCCAAGAGAATGTTTCCCTTGTGAGGATATTTATTTTGATTGCCTTGCAAGTGTTTTTCCCTTGGTTTGTCTCCATGCATTCGAAGTTTCATAACAATTGGGTTGTGATCTGACTTAAGTTCCACCGGAGAATCTTCCACTTCTAGCTCCTCTATTTTTGGTATGTAATTCCGTGAGCATATTACATAGTCTATTACACTTTGTCCCTTATATGTTTTGCATGTATACTTTCCTGAATTTTTCCATTTGTTCATCCCATTGCAAATAATCAAATTGTATATGCTGCAAAGACCTAACAACTCTTCTCCATATTGCGTGATAGCCCCATGCTCATCTTCTGAAGTCCTGGTCCACTGTTGATTGCATGCCAAGAAGAATGGAGAGAGAGGAGGGCGGAAGGAGCAGCCCAAGAGAGACAAGCTCCAAGAAGCCTCCAGAAACTAATCTCTCCTAACAGTCGAGGCCGAAGTACTAGATCTGAAGAAGTCCATGATGTCTCTGACCAACGCTAGTTCGGAACCCTGACTAACTATGGGTGCGCTGTCTAGTGACCCTACTTTCGTTTGAAATAGATGATGTAGGGTGTTTCCGTCCGGAGTCATCTCGTCCGTTAGAGCTGGTGAAGTATGTAGTGATGAGCCGATGTTGAGGAGGGTGAGATCCATCTGGAGGAGAACTTTTATGTCGTCGAAGCTGAGTTATCTCCCTAATAAAGAGTGCGAGACACCGTTGGGCCGGGTATCTGAATGTAGAAACAGATCGAGAGTTGTCCCTATAAAGGCAATGAAATCTACCCTGGATCTCATAATAAATGGGTCAACAAAAAATAAAGTGATAAAGGGTTTCAACTTCACCCAAGGGGCAAAACAAGCAAATCCACTCCTCCGTCGGAAGATGGTGATCTGACTCAATCCGGAGTTGGTGAGAACACACCCCGAGTTGCCCAATAGTGATCCGAAGACTATGCATTGTGTGTTGCTGAAGGTATTGTGGAGGAACTATTCTACCCTCCTGTATCCGTAAGAAGTGCTCATGGTAGAAAGACAACTTGGGGGAAACAGGGGCAACAAGAGAGATCCAAGTGCATCTGGTGTACTGGAGACTTAACATCCTTCTAGATCTCGTGGAGCATCTTCTCCTTACGAAGCCGAGAGGGGGGGAGAACACCAAAAGAATAGGTGGGGGGGGAGGGGGGGGTCGCGGGGTGGCAACACAGTGTGGAAAGTTTGTACAGATTAGTGAAGCATTTTGAAATTCCTTTTGTTTGTATATAGCTTTGTATTGTTATTATATGTCATCGCATGAGTGCACAATGTTAATGTGTTATGTATGGGGTTTAATTTTGTTTAGACATACAAGTTCGAGTGGATAGTTATGTTGTTGCGCAACTACTTCCCTCCACTTGAATCCTATATATACAACCCTGATCACATAGAAACAGCGTGGACATTGGCAGACATCTAACTTTCAAAGAAGTGTCAAGAGACCACTCAACCAACAAACAATCTGAGCTAGCAAGCACACCATCAACACCACCAAGACCAAGTTCAAGTACAACACAATCAGCAATGGCTGCTGCAGCTAGCAAACAGAAATACCCAAAAATTTTGGAAGACAAGGAGGATCCTATCTGACATATCAGCATGTGTGTGACAATATGGAAGACTAATGGAGTAACAAACTAAGTGGTGTCGATGCAGATGTTTCCAGTCACACTTAGAGGAGTTCCGATGGGCTGAAATCTGTCTCTCTAAACCCCCTTTAATTCATGGGATGATTTGAAATCTGCATTCGAGAATGAATTCAGGATTCTACGTAATGATTTGAAGATCATTGGAGGAATATACATCACCAAGCAAAAGAAGGATAAAAACATTAAGTTACATAACCACCATCTGAAGGAGCTGATTGGCAAGATGCAGAACCAGTCAACTGTCTCCAATATCGGTGGTTCATGGATGCTCTTTTTCAAAATTCCCGGAAGAAGATGAAAGTTGTACCTCAACATCATACCAGGAAGTGTTCGATAGAGCACTAAATCTGGAAAGTGAGATGAAGACAATGCTGGCAGGAGATTGGAACAGGGATGGGAGTAGTTCCAACAGTGATGTGGATGATGAGAAAACGGGTGCAACCATTCTCCATCAATCTTCCTTGTTCGAGTAGTAGGTCCACTTTTATGGAGATCAATCTTCCTTGTTAGGAAAGCTTGACGCTTTTAGCAAACACTTGTCTGAACATATTATCTCTAGAGTATAGAGGTTTAGAAAAGTTGTTTGATTCTTTGCACGTTAGTCCAGAAGTAGTGATGCTGGCTCTCCTTGACTTTCAGATGAGAGGAACTCTTGGAAGTAGAATCTATATGTAATTTTTCTGTTTTTGTTGATGTAAAGAAAGAGGAGAGAGAGAGAGAGAGAGAGAGAGAGAGAGAGAGAGAGACTTACTGCAAGACAGACATGAGACAATGTAGATTCAATGTCTACAACATTTATTTTCCAAAGGGAATCGATCATAACATCTTTTTTCTCTAGAAGATATTGTGATAAAGTTTCTTCATCTGGAGCACCAGTTTCAAACTTTTGCTTCAATCCTTCTTGCATTTGCATTAAAGCAATAGCCCCTACACATTTCCAAGACAAGTTGTATATGTTTCGTTTTAGGCATAGATCAAATTCTTTTTCAAAATGTGTATAAAATAGCTGCATCAAATCAAATGATATTTTTAAGAGAATCTTACCGGTTATTTAATTTTTTTGATAATAAATAGCAAATTTTTTCCAATCATTCTCTATGAATGTGAAACTCAATTCTCATTTTGCATAAGTGCCCATACAATCTCACAATTTAATGGATGGCAGAGGAAACTCAGTTTGCTCCACAATATTCAGAATCAGCAGTGTAAGATAATCACCTGATGCTGCTGTAACTTGAGATTTAATAAGGTGACCCTTATCACGTACCCACTCTGCTATAAAGGGCACCCCTATGAGGAATATATTCTTGCCTAGTTGTTTTGCAGCCTGCCTCGTATAAATGTATCCTATTGTGTGTAACATAGCCTCGCCAAAAGCTGCAATACAAATGTAAAAATTATTAGTTCCTGAGATAAGTAGGGTTAATGTTAAATCCAAGGTTGTCTCACATGCAGCAAAAAACAACTCTCAAATTGAATGCTCCTTAGAACTGAAAACAATTGAGATTAGATAGAGTCAAAAGCAATGCCAATTAATGTAAAGTTTCTCAATGAAAACTTTCATGTTTCTTATAATGTTTTACCCAGCACTCAATTAAGCTCTAGCTAAAGATAGTTATTACTTATTACTATAACAATATTATATTAGAATGTGATCTGAGAGATGTGCCTTGATTAGTCTCTTCCTAAAGTACAGCTGCCCATAAATAGCTACATACAGTTTCCAATATAAGCCATACTTTTAACCAGTAAATCTACAAGTTCCACACTTTACGGCAGACCATTGTGTCTTAATATGATTAATTTTAACAAAACTTAAACTTATACATATTCAAAACAACATAAAGCATATCACATGTATGTCCAATCATGATAATTCTATAGTTATTTGAATCTGAATAGTCCCCAAATTTGTGGATATGGTGGAAGATATGTTGTGACCAAGAGTAACGGAAGCCAGAAGAAATAACCATATTGAATGATTCTGCAAATGGATGGCCAATAGCTTCAGCACCATATTTCAGGAACTCAGCCTGAAATCCCTAGCTTCTGCAAATGGATGATTTTGAAAACTTTGAAAACCTGGAGGAGGAGATAGCAGCCAAGGCACAAGAAAAGGCACAGTCACAGCGACAAAGAGAGACTAGAGCTTCTTCTAGGGCAAAGGGCAAAGGCCTTCAAATATCTTGAGGCATTGTATTTGTCATGACTCATGACACATTTTGTAATTTGTACCTTCTTCATATTATAAACAATATAAGTATATTTAAATTTTGGATGCATTAAAATTTCTTTATTTAAGATGTGTTTGGTCACTTTCATGTGTAGTTTAAGGCTTGAAGCTTATATCACGTGTCACTTTCATGTGTAGTTTAAGCTTGTTTCACTTACAGAATTAATATTTGATTTGCATCATGTTAATTCATTGTGATATACATGAAATGAAATATTATTAATGTCTGCGGTGGGCCAAAATAAGACCCAAGGGACTATAAGAAGTACAATAATGACTGCCAGCTAGCAGGCTAAAAAGCCCAACAAAGAAAAGAACTAAGAAAAATACAAGATCAAACCCGACAAACGGGCCAAAGAGAAAGGGAAAAGAAAAGAAAAGGGAGAGCAGAGGGGGGAGGGCTGCAGTCCAACAGAGAGAAGTGCATGCCAAGAAGAACGGAGAGAGAGAAGGAGGGGGGAGGAAGCAGCCCAAGAGGGGCAAGCTCCGAGGATCCCCCAAAAACTAATCACTCCTAACAGTCGAGGCTGAAGTACCGGAGCTGAAGAAGTCCATGATATGTCTCTGCCCATTGCTAGTTCGAAACCTTGACAAACTATTGGTGCGCTGTCTAGTGACCCTGCTTCTTTTCAAACTGGATGGTGTGGGACGTTTCCGGTCGAAGTCACCTGGTCCATCGGAGTTGAAGTATGTTGTGATGGGCCGATGTTGAGGAGGGTGAGATCCATTTGGAGAACTTTTATGTCGTCGAAGCTGAGTTATCTCCCTAAGAAAGAATGTGAGACAACGCTGGTCCGGGTATCTGAAGAAGGTAGAAACACATTGAGAGTTGTCCTTGGAAAGGCAATGGAACCTACCCCGGATCTCATAATAAATGGGACAACAAAAAATGAAGTGATGCAGGGTCTCAACTTCACCCAAGGAGCAAAACATGCAAATCCGCTCCTCCATCAGAAGATGATGATCTGACTCAATACGGAGTTGGTGAGAACACAACCTGAGTTGCCCAATAGTGATCCGAAGACTATGCATTGTGTGTTGCTGAAGGTATTGTGGAGGAACTATTCTGCCCTCCTAAATCTGTAAGAAGTGCTCATGGTAGAAAGACAGCTTGGGGGAAAGAGGGGCAACAGGAGAGATCCATGTGCATCTGGTTTGCTGGAGACTAACATCCTTCCGAATCTCGTGGAGCATCTTCTCCTTAGTAAGCCGAGAGGGGGGGAGAACCCCCAAAAAATAAGGGGGCAGCCTATCTATCTGTATCTGAATGCTGGCCAAGAGAGTAGAAACCTGAAAATACCAGCTCCTCCGGCCTCTCCGAGAACTCGGAGATAGTTCCATCGTGGAGAGAAGGGCGAGGTAAGGGTACCGCCTGCAACCCTTAGGGGTATCTCCAAAAGTACGGATCCTGTGAAGATAACCGATAATCAGGAAGATAATCTCAAGCTGGAGAGGAGAAGCCCCAAACTCTGCGAGAATAATAGAACGAGGGATTGTTCCCTTGCAATGAATGAATCGTCGAAGAAAGAGTGTCTGCACTCGTTCAACCCGTGACCACTCAGTCGGGCCAAGACTAGGGCCTCAAACCACTGACCCATAAGTAATAGTTGGCTTGACCAAAGCGTCAAAGATCCTCATCTTCACAGGTATATCCTGAAAATGTGCTTTGAAGCAATTCCTCTCTAGCAAAGACAGAGCTGCATACCCCTTACACACCCGGACCTGGGCGGCGGGTTTCATACCAAAAGTGGGACCAGTGAAAAGAACCCCCAAATACACATAAGAGGTGGTGATTTCGACCTCATGGCCCTGGAAAAGGAAGTGGAGATGGGATAGAGCCTCTTTGGTAGTATTGAATACCATAACCTTCGTCTTAGAATGATTCACCGTCAACTATCTCGAGTCACAAAAAGCGGCAAGTGTGTCCAGATGACGCTGAAGCCCCTCAAGGGATGAGGCCAAAAAAACAAGATCATCAGCAAAGAGGAGAATAGAAATCAACACATGGTGAAGAAGGCAACCATCCTCTGGGTGAGCGTTCTCCCTGATAAAAGTCTCAAGCTCGTCGATAAAGATCCCAAAAAGTGTCGACGAAAGGGGGCATCCGTATTTCACTCCTATGGTGCTAAGAATATTGGCTGAAAGCCCTTGAGGGAAGCGAAACCGACCTTTCACTGTCTCATATAACCGTGTAACCGCTGTCAAAAGCTGCCCAGAAATACCAATTGATCGAAGCCTCTCAAGAAGTAAATGTCGAGGCACCGTGTCGAAAGCTTTCTTGAAGTTTACAAAGCAACAATAAACCTTTGAGTTCTTGGAACGCGCCTCCTCAATAATAGCTCTGAGGACTAGAATGTGATTTGTGGTCTGATGATCTTGCCGAAAACCAGCTTGGCCAAGAGCCCTGAAACCCCCCTCCTCCAACCTTCGAGAGAGAAGCACATCCAATGTTGTGGCATAGAGCTTGGCAAAGATATGCCCAATCATGATAGTCCTATAGTTATTGGGTTCATGGAGATCACCTACCTTATGAATGGGGTGAATTATATGCTGAGTCCAGGACTCAGGAAACCCAGATGTTAAGATCCTGCTATAAAATAAACTCAAATAACACACTCTCACACAATTGCTTGGAAATAACTCACATAAACATCACATTAATATAACAAAAATTTGCATAAAGAACAATCTCACAATAGGACTGAATCGCAGGCCTCTTCGAGGGGGCAACCTCCTTCAATACTTCATTAATTTTGCAAAAGATGGTTACATTGGTGCCCTTTCGGGTATTTAAGGAGTTTCCTTCCAAGGTTGGCTTACATGCAAAATGCCACCTGGATTACATGCATAATGCCACCCGAATTACATGCATAGTGCCACTTTGAATTACATGCACAATGCCACTCGAATTACATGCACAAGGCCACTCGAATTACATGCATAATGCCACACGAATTACATGCACAATGCCACCTATCTACCATGTGTTACATAAAAAGGGTGCCATTTGTCATGGGCACTACCTAAGCTAAAACTTAGAACATTACAAAATATTAATCATGGGTACTACCCACGTTCACTAGGAATTATTACATCATGGAAGTTATTACATTAAGGGTTAGGATGAGATCCTAACATGCCCTTCTCCTTGAAGAAGCTTTGTCCTCAAAGCTGAAAATGAGGAAACCGTTGTCTAAAGTTGATGGAGAGACTCCCATGTAGCATCCTCAGGTTGAAGTCCACGCCACTGAACCAGGACCTCTATGATGGTACGGTTGTGAGTTCGACGATACAGCAACTGCTTTGGTGCAAGTAAGATGGAGCCTTCTTCATCCAATTCGGGAAGTGTTGATGGAACCTGTACCTTGGAGTTGCCCAAAATGTAGGAGGGAGGCGTGAGTGGAGGGTGCCCGTAAACTGCCTCTGGTGGCGGTATGATAGGAAGTGTTGTACCACCATTCGGCCAAAGAAAGCCATTTTGCCCAATGAGTAGGATGATCGGAGGCAAGCAACGAAGGTAGGTTTCCAAGCAGCTTATTAACAACCTTCGTTTGACCATCCGTTTGCGGATGGTAGGCTAAACTCATTGTGAGCCGAGTCCCCCGCAACTTAAACAACTCTTGCCAAAAATTGCTAGTAAGGCCGGGATCACGATCGGATACAATGGAGGTTGGCATGCCATGAAGGCGAAATATGGAGTCAAGAAAAATTTGGGCAATAGTGAATGTTGTGTAAGGATGGGTTAGGGCACAAAAGTGAGCATACTTTGAAAGGTGGTCCACTACCACAAAAATAACAGACTTGTCTCCATATTTAGGTAGCCCTTCTATGAAATCCATAGAGATGTCACCCACACCCGATCCGGTATCGGCAAGGGGGGAAGAGTGCCCGAAGAGTGCACCGTTTCTCTTTTCATCCTTTGACCTCGTGTCGCAGCTCGCCACAAAAGAGCGAATGTCCCGTTTCCTACCTTTCCAAAATAAGGTGCGCTTGAGTCGCTCATAAGGTGGTCCGATATTGGGAGGTGTACTATCCGGCAATAATGGAATGGCATGGTCGTGAGAGCGATGTAGTGGTAGTGTGATGGGTTCTGAAAAGATGGCCTCATGTTTGTGGAGAATCTCGTTGCATGTCTTGTGGGATTTCACCCATTGGAGATGTGGATGGCTGGATGGAGAATAGTTGTGCAATGACCCCACGTGATGATTTCTTTAGCAATTTCTCCATGCCGTTTGAACCGATAATTTGAGGTGTTCCCTGTCGGGGAGCCCTTGATGATGTGTGTTTGTCCGTTCCGGAAGAACCGCATCCAAAGTTTAGCAAAGTTCCAACTGATAGTGCCCAACGTACTCAACCATTGGCATCCCAAAACAATATCACATCCACCCAAATGGAGGGCAAACATGTCCTGCTTGAGTTCATAGTCCCCTATCTTGATTTTAACATTGCGACACTTTCCTTGACAAGATAAGGTTCCCCCATTGGCTACCATGACCTCAAAGGAACTACAATTGTGGATATAGCAATTTGCCCGTTGAGCAACTCTAGGGTCAATGAAGTTGTGCGTGCTTCCCGAATCCAAAAGGATGGAAAGACGTTGGCCCTTGAAACATCCTGTAACCTTCATGGTTTGAGGAGTAGTAATGCCTGCAAGGGCATGGATTGTAATTGATGTCTCGGGTTCCTGTTTCCCTTCTTCTTGTGGAGGAGGTGTTTCTGGAGGGTCCTCATCCTCATCACTCTCGTCACGGTATCGTGTTCTCCAACATCTATCAAGAACAATTTTTTGTGTGCACACTTATGCCCCTTGAAAAACTTTTCATCACAATTGTAGCATAATCCTTGGGCACGACGTGCATCCATCTCTTCGGTGGTGAGGCGCTTGGGTGCAACAGGTTTATTATCATCTGGGTGTTGGGCTCTAGGGGGAAATGAAGGTCTATTTTGAGGAAACTTTGATGGGTGTCTTTGGGCAGAGAGTTTAGATTCGGCCAAACGGGCCAAACTGATAGCTTCCATCATAGTTCGTGGTTTCAACATTTTGACTTCGCTTGGAGTTCCATCTTCAACCCACTGATATAACAACTCCGGAAGAACCCTTCACTCAATCCTCTTGTCCGATTGGCCAATTTTTCAAATTGAGCTTGGTACTCTCTGACCGACCCCGTTTGTTGCAGCTTGGTCAAGGCTCCTCGTAAAGTCCTCAAACTCACTAGGACCAAATCGAGTGAGTAGTTGGGATTCAAAATCCTCCCAAGAGAGATTTGGGTAGGCAAGACGCAACCATTGGAACCAGTGTAGAGCCTCGAATTCCAAGTTAAAGGAAGCCATCTCGGACTCGATGAAATATGGGTACATTATGAAGTCGAAAGAATTGGTCAACCCGACATAGCCACCCATCAACATCCTTCCCACTAAATTTGGGAAAGTCCAATTTGGGCATTCTAAAGGATGGATCATGGTCACGATTCCTTGTAGAACTCTCAACTTGGTATTCTGATTTGGGTGGTTCTCTTCTCGCCTTATCGTCCACTTCGTCGCTGCTTCTTCTAGGCGGTTGCTAGTGGCCTCATGCTCTAGGCGAAGACCTTGGACTTCTTCCCTTATGGAGTGAAAAGCCGAGTTCAAGTTCTCAATGGCTTTTGTTAGGGACTCCAAGTGTTCTAGTTCTTTCTGGTGTCCACGAGTACCCCGGGCCATTTTTTTGACCTTTTGTGACCAGTTACTAAAAATAGAATTGAATTTTTAGGACTTACTATTTTTAGTAAGTGCCCAAAAAAGTGCTTGGGTGCTATATATCAAAATGATCAGTAGAAGGAGGTGGTCACAATGAGCTATATATCTCAACACTACTTTTTGGCACCCTAGACTTTTTTTTTTTTTTTTTTATCTCCTGTTTTGCTGAGTCTAACGGTGTTTACGTATTCTCGATTCCGAGCTACCGAGCAAAAGTTGGCTACCGGAGCACTATCTATAATCGGTCGTGTTTCACACTCAAGATTCTCTCGTATTTTGCAGTGTGACCGATATGACAGCTCTGTTTCCGACCTCGAAGACCGTGAATTCTGCCCCGACCGTGCCGACCTCTCCGACTCGATCGACTCCGATCGTGGATCGCCATTGTAAATTTTACTGTTATTCTCCAGACTGTCAGCTTAAGTGTCACCCTCATGGCTTATCCCGAATGCATGTCCCTTCTATTATTTTTTTAGTAGAGGACTCCTTTCTCATATGCTCACTTTTGAAATGCAAGGTTTACGAACATGGATGTTTGGATTTTTATTTTTATTTTTACGTTTTTTACAAAGTTGAAGTTTTAACGTAACCAGGGAATGCTAAGTATAGGAGTATGTACCACCCATAGGCCCTCTAATATACCGACAAGTGATCGAACAATAGTGCTCGGACCAATATTTCAGTGCCACTACTCAAGGAGGATTCCACACATACCCTTGAGCACACTACCCGCCTCTCCGACAATACGGGAGGGTAATCGTCCGAGATGCCGTGTCCCGTAGACTATGAGTAATACAAGGCCGAAGAGCTTCCTAATGGCTAAAAGTTTGTTTAATCCTAGATGGTCTCCCGATATACCCGAAGATACGTGGGAGCTCAAGTCCGTGCGCGAGTTCCGTCTGAGGCCTGGGTATTGGAGCCTGATCGCCCCTCACTTCACTAGACGCTTTATGGGCTATCTAGCTTAGCCAATAACGACAGATCCTTCGCGATATTTTAAAACCCCCGTGACAGTGGTTTCTACCTACTCAACTAATAATATATTTTTTTGTTTTTGGTCTGGAAAAAAAAAAAAACACTGTATTTTTTTGGATTTTTTTTTTTTTTTTTAATAAGGAAAAACAGAATGGAAAAAACACACGGAATTTATACCTAACAGGCGGATTGGATGGCAAGAATCGTTGCAGTTGCAAGCAGAACTTGGCCCTGGAAAGCGCTCTGATACCACTTGTTAAGATCCCGCTATAAAATAAACTCAAATAACACACTCTCACACAATTGCTTGGAAATAACTCACATAAACATCACATTAATATAACAGAAATTTGCATAAAGAACAATCTCACAATAGGACTGAATCGCATGCCTCTTCGAGGGGGCAACCTCCTTCAATACTTCATTAATTTTGCAAAAGATGGTTACATTGGTGCCCTTTCGGGTATTTAAGGAGTTTCCTTCCAAGGTTGGCTTACATGCAAAATGCCACCTGGATTACATGCATAATGCCACCCGAATTACATGCATAGTGCCACTTTGAATTACATGCACAATGCCACTCGAATTACATGCACAAGGCCACTCGAATTACATGCACAATGCCACCTATCTACCATGTGTTACATAAAAAGGGTGCCATTTGTCATGGGCACTACCTAAGCTAAAACTTAGAACATTACAAAATATTAATCATGGGTACTACCCACGTTCACTAGGAATTATTACATCATGGAAGTTATTACATTAAGGGTTAGGATGAGATCCTAACACCGAAAGAACAGACAGCAAGATTAAAGAGATCAGCAAGGGACCCAACAAGAGGGTCAATACCATGCTTCAAAAATTCCGCATGTAACCCATCCAAATCTCCTGCTTTGCTTGTACAGAGTTTCCTGATAGCCTGCCTGACAAGACTAGTAGAAAAGAGGTGGCACGAAGAGGGGGGAGAGGGAACAGAAATACGAGGCTGATTTGGGATGGTATAAAGGGAAGAGGCATGGATGGTCCAAGAGGAAATATCGATCCCATGAGTAATCCGATCACGGGGGAGGATAAGGCGCCAAAAGGATTTAGGAGATTGTTGAAGGGAGTGGATAAGATCAAGTTGATGCCGAGAGAGGAAGAGATGCTTCTTCTTTCAAAGAAGCATCCTATAGTCTTTGTGAGAAATGGCATGGGGCTGGGAAGGATTTTGAATGGCATATTTCAACCTTCGATGGGCAGACTTACATTCCTCATCATGCCAGATGTTCATGGGGCAGTGACCAAGGGGACGAGGACGAGTGGGAGGACAAATAGTGTGGGGGTATGATTCCAAAGCAGCCTTCCAAATAGTTTGGACCAAGCAAGCAGAACGGTCGGAAACATCGAAAAGAGAAGACACCTTGGAGAGAACATAACGCAACCGGTCCATGTAGGTAAAGGAATAATAATAGTCAAAGTCTATAGTGACTCGAGGGACTGAAGGGGAGGGAGGAGGGGGAGGAGTAACAGGAAGGGAAACAATGGATAACATAAGAGAAAGACCTGAATGATCAGTAAGGAGAGGAAGGTGATCAGAGACGTTGAATCGAGAAATGAATGGAATGAGGGTGGTAGAGGAAATAGCATGGTCGACGAGACTGGCTCCACCACTATGAGGAAAGCAAGTAAACCCACTAGAATCTGGAAAACAAGATATACCATTGAGAAGAACTAGCCTGTTGGATTCACCCAACTCAATAAGATGCTTACCATAAGCAGTCACCTGTGTCGCTGGAGGTTCGAGCAAAACCAAGGTCCTCAAGATCCAAATCCCAAGTCTGCATCTCATCGGTTGTGAGGTCATGAAGAGAAACCCGCATAGGTCCGGTTCGAGCATTGAAATCTCCCAACGAAGTATCTCCCCGAAGCCGAGTATCTAGTAAAGTCCTCATAGAGATCCCGGAAAGGGTCCCCATCCGTGTGAATAACAAAATTGGACATGGTGGGGGGAAAGTAACAAGTGGCAATGTAGATATCCCAAAGAGGTGGGTGACGATGGATTTTAATCCATAAAAACCCGGAGTGGGGGTCAGTCGAAACCAAGGAAACCGAACCCTGGAGCTTATCCTTGATAAGAGCAGCAACACCTCCTGATCCTCTAACCCCTCCAGAGCGTCGAGTAAGTTTCCGACAACTGGACCACCAAAAGTAACCAGAGATAACTGGAAGGGCCCGCTCGGGACTCTCGTGCGTCTCACAGATAAGAATGATATCATGTCTACCAATCACATCAAGAAGGAACCTTGGGGCAGACCACATCATACCATTGCAGTTCCAGCAAGCTATAGCTAGCTTATCTTCCACCCCCCTTCCGTGTCGATGGAGTCATTTGTTAGGCAAGGGTTTGGACCACCCGGTGTGGGGAGAGTCCCTAATCACTGCACGCAAATTACGAATAACTGCCCATTTGTTAGCTTTCCTGGCTACGGCTACTTGTTCCCTAGATTTCTTCAATTCTTCAACCTGGAGTCGCGTACGGTCCTCATCAAGGTAGATCTTGTCTTGAAGAGTAAATAATTTCCATTTGGCCCTCAACGCCTTCATATGCTCTTCCACATTTTTGAAGCGTATGACCAATGTGGAGTCGGAGAGAACCATGCTCTCTCGAGAGTAACATCTGTTAACTCGAGTGTTGTGAATGAAGGCATTTCCAGCTTGAAGCGGATCAATAGGTTTGGGCACTGTTGTCACATTTTGCACGGGGTGCAATGTCTTCAATATTGTTTTGTAACAGTGCTGCTCTTCTTTTCCTCCTTCCGTTTTTCTTCCTTCTCTCCCTTTCCTTTTCTTTCCCATTCTCTTTCTCTCCCCCCTTTTTTCCTTGGAGTCCCCCAGTTGATTTTCCAACTTTCCAGCAGGTCTATCTAAAATTGGCTAAGTGTTGGTGCGAAGTTCGCACTTCGCCCAGTTTTGGTGCGAAGTTCGCACTTCGCCCAGTTTTGGTGCGAAGTGCGTACTTCGCCCAGTTTTGGTGCGAAGTTCGTACTTCGCCCAGTTTTGGTGCGAAGTCCGACTTCGCCCCACTTTCTGGGCGCACCTTGCACTGGCAGACTGGCAGGTCAACGCAGAAGAAAGATAAAATGCCGGAGCAGGTCCATATGGCGGCAGACACCAGTGTTCGCACGTGCGCGATTCGACTTCTCAACAGAGTCGGAATGCGCCCTTGACAAGTGTGCGGTAGGGGAACAAACCCGGAATTTGACCAAGGCTTGAAGGCCTTCCCCGACTGCACTGATTTCTGCACGCATCCCAAGGAGCCCCGATCCCAAGCGAAGATGGATAGACTGCCCTCTAAGGCAGGCATGTGTCACACAGCATAACCCATCATCAGACAAGTGTCCAGCTTCGGGATTTGAACCAAGACTGCCGACCAAAAAGGGATAAGCATGGGCTGCCTGCACCGCCTGCGCTAGTAGCCTCATTCAAAGCTGATCTGAGGTTTCACCTGCTCCAGCTACCAGCGAACCTGCCGACTTGAAGATTTTATCCAGCCCTCCGCCACGTAGCAGTCCAGCTTCCAGGATGACCATGCTGCGGGTACAGCCCTGTCCGACAAAAGGTCAGCATTTGCAGCTCTTTCGCCGCTTACGTCGACTTATGTTTGATCGGGACTCTGTGCCCATTAATGTAACGGGTGGGACTCGGGCTATAAAAGCCCATCTTGAATTCATTGTAAAGGGTGGAAGGGGAATGTTTGTTAGGGAACTATCGTGCTTACTCGTAACCGTGCTTACGCTTATGAATACAATCTGTATGCACGGTTACATTCTCTTGTCTTTATTCTTTTATTTTGTCTTTCATTATATGCCTTAGGCCCACCTGTGTCGCGGCTCGTTGATTCATTTCGGCATTTGGCGATCAGGTTCCTCTAGCATTGCTTGTTTAAAGCACCTTCTGTACTTCATTAATTTAAAGCATTCATATAATAGATGTGGTAGCAGTTCCATCAGTTATGTGTGACGTTGCTGGCCCGTATCTGGTGATTGATGCGATCCCCTGCTTTTAGTTCCTTGTAGGGAATGTTTGCTAGGGAGCCATTGAAGCTGTGCGGTTAAACTCTCTGCCTAACACATATACATGGCTCTGACATCTCTAGGTTTACTTTCTACCCCTGTCAGTGTAAGTATCTGGTGATTGATACGATCCCTCGTTGTTAGTTCCTTGTAGGGAATGTTTGCTAGGGAGCTATTGAAGGTGTGCATACGCTGCTGGTGTATCGGAAGTACGCCTAGGTTTTGCAGTTCCTTGTCATGCTCTGTGTTTGTATGCAGTAAGTAGCGGTGATTGGTGTGTTCCCGTACTGTTAGTTCCCCCCACCAACCTTTGGACATATTTGTAATCTCTTTCTGTACATTTGTCTCTTTCAGTTCATTTATTTCTTTCCTGTTCCCTTTAGCTTAAATCAGAAACCCCCCCCCAAAAGGAGCCGGCCTTCTCCGGAGATTGGCTCGGAAGGCATCTCTTCCTTCCGGCCTTTCATGTTGGTGGGCGAATCTGGGCGCATTAACCCAAAAATCCTTTCCTCATGGCAGATTCGTAACCAACAGTTTCTCTGGCACGCCCGGTGGGACGCTTGTCCCACGATTTAAAGAAAGAGTACCCGTCCAGTTTCCACCTAGCGCAACAGTTCTTCTGACCCGCTCGGCGGAACACGGGTCCCACATCTGACGAGAGATTTTCCGATCAGTCTCCACCTGGCGCTGACAGTTCCTGAGCTCTTGGTGAGACAAGGAAGTTTCTCACCCCCGACAGAATCGAAGCACCGGTGTTCGCTTCATTGCTGTTCCAAATCTGAACACCTGGCGACTCTGCACGAACAAATCCTCTGAGTCTAGAAGACCGGTCCTGTCACCTTCATGCACACGAGAAGGTGGCGAACAAGAAATCCGAGAAGCCCGCCTGAGTTCTACGAACTAGACATCCACGCTCGAGGCGAGATACCCAGGCTGGCTGATCCGCGAGCTCGTTTCGACGAAGCCGAGGCTGAGATCCAAGAAGAGGCCGAAGCTGAGGTCGGAGGAGCCGAGTACGAAGTAGAAGAGGCCGAGGAAGAGGAAAATCCTGCATCCTCGGAAAGTACCGACACCGAGTACACAACCGACGGCGGAGAAGAAGAAGAAATGGCTGCTCAACAACCGAATGACGATGATCTCTTCCCGGCGGTGGACTCTACGGGGCCTTTGGCCCTGATCGGTCAGCAAGCTGTGCCCCCTGCTGCTTTAAAGTCTATTCCCACATACGACGGCTACGGTAAGACGGCGTACGAGCACATCCAGGACATCCTTGCCCTGGCCGCACTGCATACCATCACCGATGAAAGTGTGAAGACCCGTCTGCTGGCCCTTTCCCTGAGGGGAAAGCTTCTCTACCGGTGGAGATCGGCGCCGAGAGGGATCCATCACCGGGTGGCCCTGACTTGCCGGGAGGCTCGTAAAAGGATGCAACGAGTCCGCTGATCCTACCTCTCTCTCGCATCGGTTCCAAGCAATCCGGAGGCATCCTCAAGAGGAGGTGTCCGATTTTAACATTAGGTTTGCGAGATCCTCGGAAACGGGTACCTCGCGAACTTCGGCCTTCGGCCGGCATGGCTGCTCACTACTATCCGAGATCTTTCAACTCGGACATATGCCTGTCGTTGAAGATCGCCGGGATTGACGAGTTCCACGCACCGTACGAAGCTGCCCGGCAAGGCGAAGGCGACATTATCTCCATCGGCGGGCTTCCGTCCGGGTGCGGGAACCGATTCATCCCGACTTTCCCGGATCGCGGTATCCTTACGCCTTGGCGGTGTGCCGTCCACTTCAGGGCAGCAACCCCAGCCGCAGTGGAATCCGGCGCCGGTCGTAACTCAATACGGCCCGCCTCAGTTGCATTACCCTCATCCGCCTCCTCCCGCTCCGCATTTTCCAGCGCTTCCTGCTCCCCCGCAGTATGCGTCTTATTCTAACCCTCCTCCATTGGCCGCTTTGCCTCCACCGGCACAGTTGCCGCCTCCCGACAGCAGCATCCAGAACACGATTCTACAAGAAGTGCGGGCTTTGGCGTCCGGATATCATGCCATGTCCAATGACATGACCGCTATGAAAAAGAAGCGGGCCCAAATGGACTTTGCTCCTAGAAGGCCGTATGCGCCACCGGCGCCGACAAAAGATAAAGCCCCGAGAGAACCAACCGCGAGAGGCGTCCGCCTCCGAGAAATGCTTGCTATAGATGACCCACCTGGTCCTCCCGACCGAGTCAGCCGAGTGCACTACGTGCAATGACCCGCATTCGGAGGAAGGCGCACTTTGCACCGGCACTACATCCGGACCTTGGCCGGCGGCACTATAGAAGATGATGAGGTGTACATGATCTTGGACGGCGAGGCCAATTTTGCCCCGCGGAAGAGAATCCGGTGACGCCCGCCAAGGAAGAAAAGAAAGGCTGCGGACGCGGCTAAACCTTTGCAGGTATACGCGAGAAGAGAAAAACCGCAGCCCGACGGGCTGCAACCGTACAAGCGGCTGTGGCCTTACACAGCCCAGGAGAAGGCGTCCAAAGATAAAGCTCCCGCTAAACCTTCTCCAGCAAAGGCCGTTGCTGTTCCAGCTAAGCCTCCAGCAAAGGCCCCAACTCCCGCTAAGCTTCCTGTACTTCAGCCCCCAGCTGAAACCAAAGAACAAGCCCAGGAGAAGCTGAAGTACCCGTCTCTGACCAAGAGACAGCGAGTTGAGGCCACCCAACAGTACCGGACCAGGTATGAACCGGCTAAACCAGCGGAAGGAGCTAGTACCTCGGGCTACAGCATTGTAGACGAGTTAAAGAAGACTCCTGCCAGAATCAGCATGTACGATGCTCTTCTGCTTCCAGGCCAGGTAGATCTGCTGCAAGAATCATTGAAGAACATGAAGAACGGCAAGCAGATGCAGCCTGCTGTCCTGGTTCAACCTTTGACAGTCTCCGCCACTGGGAAGAGCAGGACCGCCACCCTTTTATCTGTCTTTGCGGATGCAAGGGCACATAGTTCACAACTGCATGGTGGATTATGGTGCTTCCTCGACTGTAATGCCGAAGGCCGTCTGCGATGAGATCGGGATGGAATACACACGGAGCAGCCAAGGTGTGCTGCAATTAGACGGCACCCCTGTCAAGACAGTTGGTGTCATAAAGGACATCCCTATCCAGCTGCACAAAGCTCTCGACATTGTGGTCATCCAAGAGGTCGTGATTGTTGACCTGGAGCCTTACTTCGGCATGTGTCTCTCTCGGGAGTTCACTGCGAAGTTGGGCGGGTACCTGTCTCTAGACTACTCGCATATGGAAGTGCCCTTCAAAGGAAGGAGACTGAAAATTTTCAATGAGAAGCCTTCCCCTTTTCTAGTAGACAAGATACCCGGAGGAGAGATGGACTGCATGGTCCAGTTGTCAGAGGAAGAACTGGTGACAGTAGAACTGACCGAGCAAGCTCTCGAAGTGCTACGGCTTGAAGACGAGTTCTCGTTGCAAGACTTCAATGCTGTAATCGGGACAGAGCGAGTGTTACTCCATTAAGCAGCCCGAGGAGCTTGACGTGTCCGTTGCGAAGGAAGTAGGACCTGCACCCGAAGAGCTGTGGAAGCTTTTCTTTGACGGCGCGCGTTGCAAGAATGGCGCCGGTGCAGGGGTCCTCTTGGTTTCCCCGACCGGAGTCCAGAAGGACTATGCCTACAGGCTGGCCTGGAGCTGTACTAACAATTCGGCGGAATACGAAGCCCCGTGCTTGGGTCCGCGAAAGGCGGAAAGGCTCGGAATCAAGCATCTCCAAATTTTCGGAGATTCGGAGTTAGTGTGTCATCAAGTTACGAATAAATGCGCGTCTAAGCATCACTATCTTAGAGCGTACCGCAATCGGGTCTGGGACCTGATGGAATCGTTTGACTCATTGAACGTTAAGGCAATATCGCGTGAAAGAAACAAGCACGCTGATATTCTGGCGTCTGTTGGAGCCAGGTACGTTCCAGCTGAAGACGTCGTCCAGAAACTGAAGCCGGTCCGCACCATTTACAAGCCTTACGTGCACGATAGGGATACCTTACGGCAGGTATTCAGTTGTGACGAGGAGATCGTCACATTCCTGGTTAACGAAGTGTGTGTAATCGAAGGTAGAGACCCTGATGACGAGCAATATGAGGGGTTGATACAGTTACGGAATAATCACGTCCCAAAAGGACTGATTACATTAGAGAGTCTCTTTGATCGAAATGACAGAGCAATATCCCACAGGATCAAAGTAGACCCGAGGCAGTATGCTGACCTGGAGCTCGAACCTGGTAAAACCATCAAGGTCGGAACAGACTGCACGTCGGAGGAGCTGGTGCAGATTAGATCACTGTGCCAGGAGTTCCCCGACATCGTGGCCTGGTGCTACGAGGATTTGAGGGGGTATGACAGATCTGTCATCCAGCATACCATCGAGCTAGAGGATGGCGCCAAGCCGTTCCGACAAAAGCAAAGGGCCGTAAATCCAAAGATTGAGGCCATGATGAAGACCGAGCTCTTGAAGATGTTTGGAGGCCAAGATCATCTACCCCATCAAACATTCATCCTGGGTCGCGAATTTGGTGCCCGTGAGGAAAAAGAATGGCGACATACGTCTCTGTGTCGACTTCAGAAACCTAAATCAGGCTTCCCTCCGGGACCACTATCCGCTTCCCCAAATTGACCAGATTCTACATATCGTTGCTGGAGCCCAGAGATTTTCACTTTTAGATGGATTTTCCGGCTACAACCAGATTTGGGTCAAAGACGAAGACCAGCATAAGACGGCGTTTACCACGAAGTGGGGGACGTTCGCCTATCAGCGCATGCCGTTTGGCTTATCCAATGCTGGTGCCACGTTCCAAAGGGCCATGGACCTGGCCTTCCGAGAGCTGCTCAACAAGATTATTGTCATCTACCTTGATGACATGACTGTTTTCTCTCACCGACGAGAAGATCATGTTTCGCACCTGCGGCAGATATTTGAAAGTTGTCGAGAATTCGGCATCTCTATAAACCCGAAGAAGTCTGTCTTCGCGGTAAAGGAAGGAAAGCTGCTGGGACATGTCATCTCCGAGGAAGGCCTCGCCATTGACCCTGACAGAGCGGAAGCCCTCGTTCGCTTGCCAGCCCCCATCGATAAAAAAGGGCTGCAGTCCTTCTTCGGTCAGATTAACTTCGTGCGGAAGTTCATCCCGGACTTCGCACAAGTGATCAAGCCTATGGCCGAACTGTTGAAGAAAGATACACCTTACGAATGGATTGATGAGAGAGAGCAAGCTTTCGAGGAAATCAAGGCTCGAATTGCGCAAGCTCCGGTGTTGACAAACCCGGACTACTCCAAGGACTTCATCCTGTATGCAGTGGGAGAACCCGAAAGTTACGGCTGCGATCCCGACTCGAGAAGGGAGACGACGGTGAGGAGCGCCCCATTGCGTTCCTAAGCCAAGTCATTCTGCCGCACGAAGAAAAGTACAATTTTATAGAGCGGCAAGTTCATGCGGTCATGAAGTCCCTTCGAAAGTTCAGGCACTTTGTCTCCCAGAGCAAGACCACTGTCTTTGTGATTCACCCCGATGTTCGCAGTTTCATCTTGCAAGGAGAACCGGGTCACAAGAGAGCGGGGTGGATTGCCAAGATCCAGGAGTTCGACATTGAAGTGCGGCCCACCAAGCTTATCAGAGGCCGAGCCTTGTGTCAGGAATTGGCCCGAAGCGCTGTAGCCGGCATCTCCGCCTGCAAGTGGGAGGACACAGCGACACGCATCTACCTAGCCAACTCCTTATCGGAGGGGAGTGATTGGACAGATGAACTGGTGAGATACTTCTGCACCGGAAGATGTCCCGATCACCTGAACGCCTCACAACGAAGGAGATTTCGGCTAGGTGCACTAAGGTACACTCTTCGCCCCGAGGGGCTTTACTTCAAAAACATTGACGGCATCCTGTTGCGGTGCGTCATAAAATCTGACCAGCCTAGGATCCTCGGAGACTTTCATTCCGGGATGCCTGGGGGTCACCATTCTTCAAGGCCAACGGCCTTAAAAATAATAAGGGCTGGATACTATTGGCCCACTCTGTTCGCAGACGCGTATGCGGTCTGCGCTAAATGTGATCAATGCCAGAGGTATGCTGGCCGAAACAAGAAAGCACCCCTGCCCCTTCAACCAATTCAAGCCGAGGCTCCGTTCCAGCAATGGGGTCTAGACTTCATTGGGGTGATTTCTCCTAACTCCTCCGCCGGCCACAAGTTTATTCTCACAACTACTGACTATTTCACACGGTGGACGGAGGCGATCCCGACCAAGAACGCCGACCAAGAAACGGTCATCAGGTTCATTGAGAGCCTGATTACCCGCTTCGGGGTTCCGAGTCGATTGTGACGGACAACGGTCCGGGATTTGTAGGCGCCGTACTCACGGAGTACACCAGCAGACTTGGCATCTATCACAAGATGTCTTCTAATTACTACCCGCGGGGGAATGGCCTTGCCGAGTCTACTAACAAGAACCTCCTGAAAATTCTCCGGAGGACCATTGAAAAGAATAAGCGGACTTGGCACTTGCTCCTGAACCGGGCGCTGTGGGCGGACAGAGTTGCGTTCAAGAAATCCCTCAAGACGTCCCCCTACGCGCTCGTCTATGGCAAGCAAGTTGTTATGCCATCACACATTGAAATCCCCGCCCTGTGGATGGTTGATGAAGACAGGAGCAGCGGAGACCCGGTAGACGACAGATTGTGCCAACTCCTGCAGTTGGAAGAAGACAGAGAAAGTGCATACCAGGCCTTCGCGGATCACATTGCAGCCACTAAAGGCTGGTTTGCCAAAGGCACCACTGCCCGAGTTTTCGAAGTCGGGGACCTAGTGTTGAAGTGGGATTCATACAAGGCAAAACCGGGTAATCACGGAAAGTTTGACGCTCTCTGGGAGGGCCCTTATCAGATTGCCGGGTGAATCGGTTCAATGCCTACATACTTTCGGATATGGAGGGTCGGCTCCTCCCCATCCCCGTCCAACGGCTTCCACATTTTTTTTTTTTTTTTTGTTGCTATTTTTTTTTTTTAGCTTTCGGTTTATTTTTCCTTCTTTGAGCTTAAATGCGGCATGGGAGAGAAAGACGGACTTCGCGGCGAAGTCCGTCGTTGCGCCACGAGGAGGGCGAAGTTCGGCTATGCCAGAGAAAGAAAGGAGAAAAAAGAGCAAAAAATCGACTAAGTGTTGGCCGAAGCCCGACTTCGCAGCGAAGCCTGACTTCGGCCCAGCCGAATTGCGAAGTTTGTTCGAGAAAACACTGAAGCACACCAAGAAGAAGCTCCGCTCATCCTTTGACCGAAGTACGCACTGCGCAACCCTTCGTGCGAAGTACGCACTGCGCGCAAAGTTTGCGCGAAGTGCGAACTTCGCAGCGAAGCCTGACTTCGGCCAGCGCTCGCGCGAAGTGCGCGCTGCGCTCTACTCTCGTGCGAAGCGCGAAGTTCGTACTTCGCACCAAGCTTCGGCCGAAGTCCGAACAAAGTCAGCATCGCATTGCGCAGTTCGAACAACGGGCGAAGGTTGCAAAGGTGTGTGAAGCCCGAAGGCGGCAAAGACCCAGACCGCGCCCGAAGCCTTGGGCGCAGCAAGCAAGCAAAAGAGTTCAAGCACGCGCTTCGCGCGAAGTTCGAACTTCGCCCGAAATTCGGGCGAAGTCCGACTTCGCCGGCGAGGTCGGGCCGCGCCCAACTTCGGGCGAAGCCCGGCTGCGCCTAGTTTTCCGGGCCAGTGTTGGGACGCGTTTCAAAAGAAAAATAATAACGAAAAATTCAAAAACCCCCAAGCTGGGCCCAAGGCGCGCTTGCACTTGTTTTAATGTGGGTTTCCGCGCCGAAGGTTTTGTCTTGAGCAGTGTGCCCAAGTGGTGGCAGCAACGTCAGCCATGGTGCAGTCCCCAACGCTGAATTAATGATTGCGCGTTTTTCAAGGAAAAATGCAACTAAAGAAGCATGGCACGTCTGCCGGGGCGCGTCTTTTCTCAAACGTTCTCCTGCGCGACCACCAAGGGTTTTAACTCAGCCGACCTACCCCTCTTGCGTTGCATTAATGGCGCTGTTTTTATCTAGAAAAGGGGGTCGAGAATCATGCCAACATTCCAGTTTGCAGAGATTATTCCTCGGACGGTGCTAATTATTCCTACGATAGCGAAATTTGTTGCGAGACGGCTGAACCTGTCATTATTGCTGACTCGGAGAGATGGACAAGGGAAAAAGGCCCGTGTCGGCGCGATCCAGTAAGCGATGAACCGGGGGGATTTGCCGCGGCCGAGGAGTTTTCAAAGGCGATCCTCCGCCAGAGAAGAAGTCAAAGGCCCGGACGAAGAAGGTACAGCGTGGGCAATCCCCACCACCTCCGGTCAATTACCTGGCAGGATATGTGGACGGCTCGTTTTCCATGAGCCTAACTCAGCTGCGAGCGAATGTGGAGAGTTGGGCTGACAAAGTTTCGCCCTCCCATCATTTTGGAGCGGCGTACAAATCAAATCTCTTCAGATTCATGTGCCCTCCTGTCCACCAATGCTCGGAGCTGATAGACTTAATTGTTAGACATTATAAACCAGCTTCCGGCAAATCTGCAGTTCCGTTGGCAAACCCTTGTTCGCATCTGCGAGAGAGGCTGTGCGACCGGCTTTCGCCCCAGGGCTGGAGTATGACTCCGGCGCCATCCTCAGAAAAATCAGTCTGGGCGAACAAGCGGGACGTTTCACGCACACCAAGCGAATGAGGGATTTCCTCAATTCGGAGCTGAACGCCCCGCTTCTAGCCGGACAATGGCCGGCGGCCCCATGCCTTTGGCGAAATTTCGGAGCAAGTATCTATATACCATCTTGGCATGGATCCTCGGCTGCGACTCCGATGAGTGGTGCACCCGTACCAGTGGCGGCGCGAGAATGCCTCTGTGTGGAGAATCTTACGAACCAGCGGCGCAGCGGAGCGGAAAGCGCCCCATCTCTTTCGGCTGGGCAGACTGGCTGGCTTACGCCATTCATTCCAGCCTGTTGAAGATTCAAAAGAGGCAGTCAACCGATTTTCGTTTCAGTTCCGTTCTGGCCTGGCTTTGTTTGTACCATCTGCACCCCCAAATGCCGATCCTGAACCTAAAGAAGGTTAACGAGAAGGGAGAGCCCCAGCCCGTCTATAACTGGACGGATGACTTATACCGGAAAGGGTCCTACTACAAGTTCAACTTCAACTTTACGGGATTCGTCATGTCAGTCTTCACCGAAAGTGAAATCCCCCGTCCCACAAGAGAAATGACGAGTGCTTTGATAAATCGGAAGCTCGGGGACGTTTTCGAGGCGACGCGAGGGATTGTGATCAGAATCTACGGATTCAAGGGCAAACCCTATTTGCTGCCCTATTGGTGCTCAGAGCATCTGTTCGGGATGGAGGTTGCCCGACAGATGGACTATGTGGAAGAAGAGTTTGGCCTAGGGAAGAAAAGAGGACAGATTTTCCAATACCCTCTTTCCTGGGCCAACGTTGAGATTACTGAGGTAGGACAACATGTCTACCTAGAGCAAGCGCTGTCCCGGATTGGCCTGGTTTCTTTGCCGCAGCGGCTGGAAGTATGACCCTCATGGGATAAGGGGAAAGTTTGCACATTTGTGCCCCCGGGATATAACCGAAGATAGATGCGACGTGGTCCATGTGGACCTTGTCTGGGAGATTGAATTAATGGAAGCTTCTCCCCCCTGGCGGGATTTCTCTTTGCGAGGAGGTGACATATGACCCCAAGCGAAACCCGGACCATCACTTCTCATCTCCGGGGTTCAAAAAATTTCTGTCCAAGATTGCGAGGCCTTAAGCTGGTCTAAAGAAAAGATTACCGAATCTTTGGAAAATGAGATGCCGCACGCGACACGATAAATCCACAAGGAGAAACCTGGCCGTAGATGACGACTTTTCGGTTCTCTATGACCGGCATCATGACGGTGGCGGCCGTTCGCATATCAAGGTTACGTTCCCAGAGGCCCCTTTGAGGATTATAAAAGTGGGTCTCCTCCCAAACGAGTTGTACACTTCGGCAAGCTGCCGGCGCCGGCCCGACAAGTACCCGGGCCGATCCAATGCGGCCCGTGGCTCCTAAGGCGGCGCACGAAAAGGCGAAAAGAGTTAGTCAAGGCAGCGCCAGAGGCACTTCCTCGAGGCAAGAAAAGCGCCGGCGCCGCCGGAAAGCGGACCGGTCGCGGCGGACCTTACGCAAGTCAAACCCCGGTACAAGTTTACCGTGGGAGCATCGGTGCTGCTTGCACACCGCCGTCTCCTTCCCCTGATCCGACAGTTGTTCCAGAAGAGAAGAAGCGGAGGAGAGTTGAGAAAATCGGGCGACCCTAGCACGATAGTGCAGCGACCGATCGCGAGCCGCGGCCGCGTCCTGCCGCCGCGAGAGGCGATTCCTTTGGGCGGTCCCAAGCCGGCCGCCGAGACAAGAAGCGAAGACATTCACCCGGCATCGGCTCAGGCGGAGCCCGCGAGTACGTTTGCTGCCCCTGTCTCTCTAGTCTCACCCAGTTCTACTTCCACTCAGTCCCCCGCTCAATCTGGGCGAGCCATGACCACATCCTCCTCCCCGTCTCCGCGTCCTTCTAGCGGTCCCCATTCTTTCGATCAGTTTGCTCAGAACCCTAACGTCTCTCTTTCTCTGAGCACAACTCCAAACCCTTCGCCCGAGGTCAGTGTTGAGGCTGTCCGTTCACCATCACATCCTCCGCCTCAGCCGCTTCAAACCCTCACAGTGTCGGCCGCTCCCATTTCCATTTCCCGGTCGCCCCCACAAGCGGCCGATTCTTCCAAGGTCCGTCCGGTTCCTCCCCGATCCCATCCCCGCGGGAGAGACGTCTCGGCGGATCCCTAAGGCTGGGGGAACCAGATTTTATGGACGACCTTCGAACTCGGATGACTTGCCCACGGCAGCGAGAGCCGTAGAGTATTACGTCTCTTTCCGCCAAGACACTGAAGCGGAGGAGACACGAAGAGATAGCCGCCCGGCAAAACGCGCAAAGTATGATTTCGGAAGGAGAGTGATTACAACGGAGAAAATAATCCCAATAGTGAAGAAGCCTCTCCGAGAAATGACTAAGGCGGACTACGTGCTCCAGACAAAGGAGAAAAGCTTTGACGACATTGATAAACAGTATGAGATTCAGACGATCATGCGCAAAGGCGACAATCTCTTTGTCAAGAGTGCGGAGGAGCGGGGAAGAACTTTTCGCGTTGCGGGACAAAGTAAGGCAACTTGAAGAGGACCTATCTAGGTCCAACGAGCAGGCTGGAAGCGGCGCGGCGAGAAGCGAGATGAATTCAAAGCCCGGCTGGCCGCTTCTCGACAACGAGGCCGCAACCGAAAAGAAAGCAGCCTCGGAGCAGATTTCTCGGCTCCGGGAGTCTTTGAAGCGAGCGCGATCGCGGCTTGCAGAGAAAACATCTCAAGCGGTTGTCTTTTCAAAGACAAAGGTTAAGGAAATGAGGGCTGGTTTCTTGAGGGAATGCAAGCCCCATACCTTTAAGGCGATGGCAGTCCTGGACTTCGCATCCGGGATTCAAGAAGTTTACGCCGGGGAAAGCTCTGTGGTAGAGGAGGCCGAGCGCCGAGGCAAAGCAATGGCTGGACACGGCGATAAATCTTCGGGGAGCGCGAGCGCGACGGCGTCCTTTTTCCCCCGTGTCCTCATTCGGCTGCTAGAATGGGCAGGTGCAAGGGTGACCTTGCACAAATATTTCAGAAAAGTTGAAGAGGTGAGAGTGGCCAGACGAATGCTTGACGCATTCGGACATGAAAGAGATATCTGTCTGGCCCCCTTTCACGCTCTTTCAGAACTTGGGTGTCCAGGTTTTGTTGAGAATGGCGAGCTCCTCACCCTAGATCGGGTAAAGAAGAATTGGCAGTCCTTTGAAGCAGATACGGCTGAAATTGATAGGCTGGGTGAGCCAATTCAAGACGGTCGAGTCACTCGGATGGTGTCCGGATATTCCGGGATCCGCTCCTATTTTCGGGAGTTAGAGAAAAGATACCTCACCATCGACCACACGCGGTCGTTGCTTTTCACGGAGCATTAGAAGATATAGGCGACCGCAAGCCATTCGAAGCGGAAGCATGGCACTCAGCCCAAGAGGCGTACACTCGCATGTGCGAGGCGAAGCGAGGAAATGGAGAGCTTTCGGAAGGAGATACTGATGAGGCAATTGACAAAGATGAATACGAAGAACGGTTGCCGCAAGGAGAACGATTAGAGCAGCAAAAGGCGGGGGAGGCAAGTTCCTCTGCACCCAAAGGATGAAGGCATGGATTCTTTGCGCCGAGGCGAGCTCGACACCCCGCGAGCCGCCGAAATGTTGTCACATTTTGCACGGGGTGCAATGTCTTCAATATTGTTTTGTAACGGTCTTTGCTCTTCTTTTCCTCCTTCCGTTTTCCTTCCTTCTCTCCCTTTCCTTTTCTTTCCCATTCTCTTTCTCTCCCCCCTTTTTTCCTTGGAGTCCCCCAGTTGATTTTCCAACTTTCCAGCAAGTCTATCTAAAATTGGCTAAGTGTGGGTGCGAAGTTCGCACTCGCCCGATTGGTGCGAGTGCACCGCCCGATTTGGTGCGAAGTTCGCACTTCGCCCGATTTTGGTGCGAAGTGCGTACTTCGCCCGATTTTGGTGCGAAGTCCGACTTCGCCCCACTTTATGGGCGCACCTTGCAGCGGCGGCTGGCGGGTCAACGCGGAAGAAAGATAAAATGCCGGAGCGAGTCCATATGGCGGCGAGACACCGGTGTTCGCACTGTGCGCGATTCGACTTCTCAACGAGTCGGAATGCGCCCTTGGCGAGTGTGCGGTAGGGGAACAAACCCGGAATTTGACCAAGGCTTGAAGGCCTTCCCCGGCTGCAGCGATTTCTGCACGCATCCCAAGGAGCCCCGATCCCAAGCGAAGATGGATAGAGCTGCCCTCTAAGGCGGGCATGTGTCCACGACATAACCCATCATCGGACAAGTGTCCGGCTTCGGGATTTGAACCAAGACTGCCGACCAAAAGGGATAAGCATGGGCTGTACTGCCTGTGCCAGTAGCCTCATTCAAAGCTGATCTGAGGTTCCACCTGCTCCAGCTACCAGCGTACCTGCCGACTTGAAGATTCTACCCAGCACTCCGTCACGTAGCTGTCCAGCTCCCAGGATGACCATGCTGCGGGTACAGTCTGGTCCGACAAAAGGTCGGCATTTGCGGCTCTTTCGCCGCTTACGTCGACTTATGTTTGGTCGGGACTCTGTGCCCATTAATGTAACGGGTGGGACTCGGGCTATAAAAGCCCATCTTGAATTCATTGTAAAGGGTGGAAGGGGAATGTTTGTTAGGGAACTACGTAGCTTCTTTGTAACCGTGCTTACGCTTATGAATACAATCCGTATGCACGGTTACATTCTCTTGTCTTTATTCTTTTATCTTTGTCTTTCATTATATGCCTTAGGCCCACCTGTGTCGCGGCTCGTTGATTCATTTCGGCATTTGGCGATCAGGTTCCTCTAGCATTGCTTGTTTAAAGCACCTTCTGTACTTCATTAATTTAAAGCATTCATATAATAGATGTGGTAGCAGTTCCATCAGTTATGTGTGACGTTGCTGGCCCGTATCTGGTGATTGATGCGATCCCCTTCTGTTAGTTCCTTGTAGGGAATGTTTGCTAGGGAGCCATTGAAGGCTGTGCGGTTAAACTCTCTGCCTAACACATATACACAGCTCTGACATCTCTAGGTTTACTTTCTACCCCTGTCAGTGTAAGTATCTGGTGATTGATACGATCCCCTACTGTTAGTTCCTTGTAGGGAATGTTTGCTAGGGAGCTATTGAAGGCTGTGCATACGGCTGCTGGTGTATCGGAAGTACGCCTAGGTTTTGCAGTTCCTTGTCATGCTCTGTGTTTGTATGCAGTAAGTAGCGGTGATTGGTGTGTTCCCGTACTGTTAGTTCCCCCCACCAACCTTTGGACATATTTGTAATCTCTTTCTGTACATTTGTCTCTTTCAGTTCATTTATTTCTTTCCTGTTCCCTTTAGCTTAAATCAGACCCCCCCCCCCAAAAGGAGCCGGCCTTCTCCGGAGATTGGCTCGGAAGGCATCTCTTCCTTCCGGCCTTTCATCTGGTGGGCGAATCTGGGCGCATTAACCCAAAAATCCTTTCCTCATGGCAGATTCGTAACCAACGGGCACCCCACGAACCCAATAGGTTTGGGCACCCCACGAACCCTAAGATTGAGCGCTTTCGCATTACGGATTCTTTCTTCTTCAAATTTAGCTTGGACAGCCAACTCAACTATGGGAGGGGGGTTCTTCTTTCCGGCTACAACCTGAACCCAAGATTGTTGGTCAGCTAATTTTTGGCTTTGTGCAGTTGATGCTTCTTTGAGACGTTCCTGCTCAGCAAGAAGAACAGCCTGTTCATCTCGAATTTTTAAGATTTCAGAGTGTAAATTCGCGGAATTCTGAGGAGGTTGTTCGGTATGTGCAGTCTGCAATTGAGTAATGATAGCTTGTTGATCTTGAAGTTTAATTTGGAGATCTGCGATAATGCGGCTGCCGTCTTTCACTTGGTCTTGCAAGGAGAGTATAATACTAGCTTGTGTGTCTAGCTGTTTCTGGAGAGAATTAATCTGTTTAGACAAACGCTGGTATGAAACTGTTGTGTGAAAGCGTTGGATAGATTTAAGAGGAGAAGCCCGTGTTTCCTCCATTCCTCCTTCATCAAGTATCCCCATAACACAAGAACACCAAGAAATCCCCTCTCGAGCGTAGCAGAAATCCCCCTCGAGCGCAGCAGAAATCCCCCCTCGAGCGCAGCAAAAATCCCCCTTGCTCGCAGCATGAAAAAAGTTTTTTTCAATGAAAATTTGCATTTTCTTCTGTTCTTTTTTTGCCGATTCTTTTTCCATGCTGATTATGATTTTCTCAACTATGGTGTAGATAATGGCTGGATGCTTTGGGAGTTATTTTGAGTTTATTTCTATTTTAAATTATTGTGTGGAATACAAAACTGTTGAGCTACAAGCTAAATATGAAAAGCTTTCCTCAGGCAAAAGGTCTAAGAACATTTTAGATAAAGAAAGGTTAGAACAACAAATTACATGAATGAAGGCCATAATGAAAGAACAATACCATGAGATCCACAAAGTGAGGGTTTAAAATAAAGCTTTGTCAAACAAAACACAAAAGTCCTCGAAAGAACATAAGTTTCACGTGAAACCATAACAAGAATTCGATAAGATTTTATCCAATAAGGATAAAGAAATGGCTCATTCAAAGCAATCAAGTCTTGCTCACAAAAACCAAAGCTTTGAAGAACAATCCAAATTTACCACTTGAAAGCAATTTTCAATCTATTCATAAAAAAGGAACTCTTCCAAGCAAGATTAAGCATGTAGATAAGCCTGTTGTTATTGGTGATGCAATGGTAACCATTATCAAAAGCCCTAACAATACATCTAAAATGGTAAACCATTGTTCTCAAACCATTTCATGTAAAGCATCCTAAACTTTATCTTTATCAACGTCCTATTTATAAAAGTTGTCATTAACAACAATCAGTTTAGTGACACCCACATTATCTTCAAAGACAACAAAGTCATGGTTATTATTGGAAACAACCATTTATTCTAAATTTTCAAAGACATACGTGGACTCAACATTGAAATAGTTTCACACAAAATTCATACATTCGATCTGGAATGATATTCTCATATTTGTGACAATCATATCTTCATCTAGCTCCATGTGCTCCTAAGATGAATTGATCCTTTGTAATCTCATCTAGCTCCATGTGCTCCTAAGATGAATTGATCCTTTGTAATCTCATCGTTAATGGAAAAATCAAAGTATTCACATTCTAAAACAAGATATTCATCTTCGGTTGAATGAGTTTTTGATCTGTGGCAGCCCTTAACCAGCTTACACAGATCTTTTCCCAACAAAACTGAAATAACAAAATATGCTTTGCTTAATGGATTAAAACAATGGAAGATACAATAGAAAATTGCTCCGAAGCAAAGTAAACATCTACTGGTAAGGAAATCAAACACAATAGATAGATGGGTATTAACGTGGAACGAAATTCCAATCATGGAATATGCCACTAGACTTGCAACATCACATTAACCGGTTAGAAAGCAAGAGGGTCAGCCCCCCACACACATGCCCAAACTCAATGTTCATAGGGGTGAGGAATCCCACATAGTGGGACCAAGGACTTACACCTTTAAGCCTGCAAAAGGAACAAAAAATATTTAAGTTGGGAACACCCTCTAGGGGAATAAAACCCACGAAACGTGTTGCTACCTCTTATGTTGATAAAAGGCAACAGAAATACAATGTGCATAAGCTGGGGAAAAAAAAGTCTCTCCAGGAAAATAAGAGCACAAACAGACCATAAAACCCAAATTTGTCACAGCTCCTACCTTGCCAATAGCTGGAATGAAGACCAAAATCCCCCTTTTATCCAAGATGGACATGGAAGGTCAAATGTCATGCCTTTTCCTCTTCAACTCCTCCTCTAAGTGCCTTTCATTTTTTAAACTCTTTCGTAATCCAAGAATGATTTTTCTTTTATTATTTCTTGTGTTTGACCTGGTCTTCACTCCAAATAATTTCTAGCATTGCTTCAAAGTCAAAGCTTTTTTAGAAAGGGGAAATGTGATCTAATTAAAAGGTTATTTATTAAGAGCTAGGTAGGAGGAGTCATGACTCTAGAAATTATACTCCTTGAATTATTATAATCCTCTAATGTTTAGTGGAGAGGACAGCCATTCATCCCTCACTTATATACTCTATTGTGTATTTGAATTCTTTATGGATTTCACATAAGAGAACTGATGATCCCTTACAAATCCACACTTCAAAGAATACTCAACATATAGAGGGTCAATAACTCTGTGGTAGGGCACCTAGAGCATTACTAGGAGGTGTTGCATTTGAGTGCTATCTAGACTATGCTTTACAAAATAGTATTAGAAGCAGGCAGCTGAGTTTAAGCCAGTTTAAATCTTCATCTCTTCCATGTGTGAGGCTTGGGGAGGCTGACTACACTAAAAAAAATGCTCGACCTATATAAGGCCAATAACTAAGTGATAGGGCACTTGGAGCATTGCTAGAAGGTCCTAGGTTTGAGTCCAAGCTGGTCTATGCTTTGCAATAGGGAAATTCAAAGGCAGACTACTTGAATGCAAATATGAGATGGCTGGAGGCAAGACACTTACAAGAGAAAATGGGGGTCATTCAAAAGCAGGGATGACTAGGAGAGAGCAGTTGAAAGGATTAGTTAGGCCATACAAAGAGGGGTGACCCAGAGGAGAGGACCATCAAAGAAGAGGGCCGCCTAAGCGAGACTCATCTAAAGCAAACGTCAAAAGGACACCAACTAGGGAAGCATTATCTAGAGGACTAGGCCATCCAAAAAAGGGGTCCAAGATATGGATCATCCCAAAGCGGAGATCTTGACTCAAAACATCGAGCTCCTCTAACCCACTTAGGTCATTTGTAGGCATCAATATAATTTCATTTCATTTTATTTCAAGATAGAAGTAAGATATTGAAGTGATTGCTTTTTGTTGGAATAAATTTAGATATGTGGAATGATATGCATAACAACATATCAAAATTAAACTATTAGTTAGGATTTGTTGTTACCAAGTAGTTAACTATTCAGGGTATGTACTAAGCTATATATTCAACAGCATATGTAATGCGTTGCCAATTTTGACAATATGCCACATTATTGATGTAAAATCGGCAAATACATTAATACTATGATACAATGTTTTTCGGCCTATATGATATGTTACAGTTTTTTGTACATATTAACTCCTCCGTTTTTTTTATGCATTTCTTGCTTGGAAATAATGGACGTCACAAGACAAAATATTTATGGATAACGGTGTGAGAAATTTCAGTAAAAGTCACCAGATAGCATCACGAAGAAATGTCGCTTCAAGGTTTAGAGTTGAGCGAAAATGACTCCTTTATTTAAAATTGGGTCGTTTTGGAAAAAGGATGGCAAAGGTACATTTGCCTTTAATTTGTGGCGACTGACGCGTTCGCCTCATTCCGGGCGAATGTGATCTTTTTACAAAGAAAATGGAGGAAAAAGGCTAAGGTTTGAATGGAGATGCTTTCGCCCCAAATGAGGGGCAAAAGTCCCTTTCGCCCCACTTTGGGGCGAAAAGCCATTTAAAAAATTTTGAAGTGAGCGTGCCCGAAATTGAAGTGAGCGCGCCCGAAGTTGAAACGTAGAGTCAAAGTGATGAAAGTGCATTCGCCCCAAAGTTGGGGCGAAAGCATCGTTCACCCCACTTTGGGGCGAACGTTACATAATTAGAAGCGTTGACGAGTCAAAGATGTTTTCACCCCATGTAAGGGACGAACGTCCCATTCGCCCCTTCTTGGGGCGAAAGCTCATGAAAGGAAGGATTTGGGCTAAACTAAAAGGAAAGCGACGTTGAAAATTCAACTTTGCTTTCGTCCCAAGTGAGGGGCGAGAGTCCCATTCGCCCCTCTTTGGGGCGAAGCTACATGAAGACAGCCTCGCCAATTCGCCAGAGTTTTGTTTTCACTCAAGCAAATATTAAAAAAAAAGGTAGCATTGAAAAATCAAAGCTACGTTCGTCCAAGGTAAAGGGCGACAGCGCCTTTCGTCTCCTTTTGGGCGAACGTATGTTTTAAGAAGTAAGATGTCCTATGAGAAGCGCTTCCACCAGGAAAGAAATGCAAAGTTCCCGCCCGCATTTTTCAGGGGCGAAGCGTCGAATGTAAAATCAAAAGGGTACAGAGAACTGTTGCGCCCGGATTTTCTCCAAGAAGGCAAATGCAACATTGAAGTCGAGGGGCTGTCCATGGATCAGGAGGAAATAATAAGAGCTTATAGGCGGCACTTTCGCTCATGGCTCTATTTTGAGCGAATTCGAGTTCAAGCACCAATGCAGTTTTTTCAAAGGCGCCCAAGACAGGTGAATGAAAGGCATTTAATGATTGGGGCGAGAAGTAGCCGAAGTTGTGAGTTTCAATTTAAAGGAGTTGCGGTTTTTAAAACACTAGATGATTTTTATGAGTTCCAAAACATTCCGAACGAAAGTGAATTTCCGAGGAGTGATGAAGGCTCTAAGTCAACGACCAGGGTTGCAATTTTCCGTGCACCGACACTGGGATATGCTGATTTCCTGGAGATTTTCCCCTTAAAAACTGGATCGCTGCCTCAAGAGAAAGATTTTCAAGGACTTCAAGGAGGAATTGTTTCGCCAAGGTTCCTGATTTGTAAACATTTTGTCTTCATATGTATTAAATGAAAGAGGCGAAAACCTCTATAAATACTACTCAATTTCCATTGTAAAAAAAAGAGGATAGACATTCTGCAGAAAAACTATTCAAGTTCTCTGCGTAAATAGAAGAAATTGTGGCTTCTAATTTTGCAAGCAGTATCTTTGTGTGATTTCTTTCTTTTCAAGCATTTCTATTTTATGTTTATGTTTACTATCTGTTGTTAAGTTCAAATTCTGCACCTGGATTTGGGCATTGCTGGTGTAAGTGTGAATACTGGAATGCAATTTTGGAAGTCGTCTTTGACTGTAAGTGAATTCTTGTGCCCTCCTCTCTATTTTATGCTGCTATGATGCTTGGTTGGAATTCCTACTGCTAGTCTGTCCCCAATCCTACACCTTCGGCCTGTGGCCATATTTCCCATTTCTTTCCATCATTTCCAATTTCTTTCCTGCAACTCTAGTCTTAAACCAGTGTAGGATTAGTACGGGAGCCAGCCCTCTCTGGAGATTGGCACGGAGGACATCTTTTTCCTCCGGCCTTTCAATGCTGGCCATGTCTAGGGTGCACAAACACAGGTTTGTATAATTATGCAGATATTTGACCAACAGCTATCAGAGCCACACTAGTTCGAGCAGATTATGGGCTGGTAAGGACAGCCTCCCATCTGATTATGTTTGTGCCTATAAATAATTGTGCAGAACAGTGATCCTTTGAAGACCATCAAAGTCCCCCTGAATAGGCTGCGACTGCCCGCAAGATTTTGACCAAAAGCCTCTCCTTTGGCGGCATCAGCAGCACCAAGAGCAAAAGCCTTGGGGTTTCATTTCCTGACAACTTGTTCACGCTCACATCCAACAGGTTGTCGCCTAAAGTATTACTCTTCTTCATTGGTAGGCTCGTTTTCTGATAGTAGCAGTTCTACATCCAAATCTGCAGACACCATTGCGGCCCTGCAGAAGTTTCTCTCCTCCTTCACCGAAGAGGAGGCCTCTTGGCCCACCTTGGATGTGTATTCCTGCGACGAGTTCTGAATATACGAATTGGAAAAAGCATGCCCACATACTGTATCATGTGCAGATATCATGGCCATTACAGCTCGCAACTTTGTAAACCTAAGTGGAGGACCGGGCTAGATTATCCCATTGAAAAGATGGGACTTGAGAAGTGCAAGCTTTAGCAAGGAAAATCAAGACATTTTTGCGCCAAACTCCACTATGCACACTTTCCTCACAAAATTCAAACAAGAAGGCCTTAACCAGGTTGATTTTGTAGCTCTTTCAGCAGCCACACCATTCATCTAACACGATGCGTTAGCTTTAGACAAAGACTCTACACTTACAATGGTAATGGAAAACAGCTGAGTATGGATGATAGTTATTTAGCGGAATTGAAGCCAAGTTGTCCTCAACCAGGCGGAGATAGCAAGCTATCGCCCTTGGATGTCATTAGCCTAGCAAAATTTGACAACCAGTATTTCCAGAATTTGCAGAGCTTGAAGGGACTTTTGATTTTTGATCAGGTGTTGTATGCTGATAAAATGAAGAAGCATGTGAATGCATATGCTAGCAAAGGGGAGCTATTCTTCAAGCATTTTGCAACTTCAATGGTGAAAATGGGCCGCATCAAACCATTGACTGGATCACAAGGAGAGATTTGAACCAATTGCCACTAGATGAATTGAAGTTTTCTTGAGTTATAAAGATAAAAACAAGCACATGGGGCCCTTGTCGTATTCAAGTGGATCCACGTGTAATTCATGATCCAAGTCGGCATGCAAGACATTTTCAATCTAAGAGCCCATTAGTTTGAGGAGATCGCCATTGTGATAAAGAACCAATAATGGCAAAAGAGAGTTATGTTTCCCAATAATTGGATTGTAGACAAAGACAACACTGTCTGAGTAACATTTCGACAAGTAGAACAAAAGACATGCGCCTTTTCTTGTGGCTGTGCATCCAAGCGGTTGTAAACTACTAAAGACGAGGGTTCCGAAGAGTAGGGTTCATAGGAAAGGGGGAAGGCTTTCTACCACGTCTATGTGAAGAATTGCAATGACTATGCCGCAATTTTATCACAAAGGACGAGCCATGGATGTTTGTTGTACATTTGGTTCCAATATGTGAGGAATTTAAGGCACGACAAGACAAAATTCCACTCCTTGCAGATGTTAACATGCTTGGGCATCAATTGGCACCCCCTTAAATTTGAATGTTTATCGGAATTTGTGTCTACGAGCTTGTTGGCGCTTCTTGAAGTGGATTCTTCTCCCATTATTGTTTGTTGATACAGAGGATTATGGATGGATTGATGGATTTGGGTGCGGGTTCCAAAGATTGTCCCAAAATAGAGAGGTATAACTAACCTAGCTTAAAGAGAACCAAACTTCCAAATTGAATGTTCAAAATAGTCATCAAGAATATTCAACAATAGGAAGATTATTTTAAGTTTTTTAAATAATAAGGTTATAAAAGATGGGGTCATTTCCTTTTTTTAAAGTTACTTTATTAAAAAAATTGTGTCTCAGAGTGAGGTGAATGAAAGTGAGGGAGCCCCTTTTTGGGAAAATTATATATTCTTTAAGGTTATTTGTCAGAAAAGAAAAAAAAGGAAAGAGAGGAAGTAACAAAGAAGAGAGAGAGAGGAGAAAAAGGGTGAATTAAAATCATTATGGTCTAGGTAAATTAGTAGTCTTAATCGTATTATGTCAAGTCTGGTTATCTTGATATTTTGTGTAGTGATAAAGAAAGACAATCTTGATATTGTGTGTAGTGGTCGAATCTAGTTATTTGTTCTAGTGTTGAGTCTTAGTTGTCTGGAGAGGTGCTTTATTCAAGGGCAAATGTCTTTGACTCAACTAATGTTTGCAATGCAACCAATCTCTTCAATCACTATGGAGGAGGCATATGGATTGTTTTATGCCTTTCAAGAGATCTTGTATGAGACTAGTCAGATGTCCTTTGAACATCTGGTATCGCAAGGATGCTTAGATCACTTGATATTTGAGGCTCATTGTTGAGCACGCCATTTTAAGCAACATCTAAATGAAGGATAAGAAGGCAATAGAGAAGAGAAATCAAAACCAAAACATCGTCAACGAAACATACATTTGGCTGATGGATCTTTAGTGTAAAGTTTCTTGTTTGACATTTCAAAATTCAATTGAGACTCTGGTTAGGCTTCCCAAATTAGGTGCAGCTCGTTGCTTGGATGGTTTGGAATGTGAAGTCCAAGATTGCTCCAGTTTGTGGTGTACACAATTTAGAGTTCGGCCGAGATTTTAGTCAGCTTGGTTCGTCGTTTGGACAGTTCAGATTAGTGCATTGGTGTCACAGAATCTGGAGTTCAGTCCAGCTTTTGGTTTTACCAAGTTTTGTGGCCAGTTACGACATGTTTTTCGTTGGAGTTTAGAATTTGGTTTAGATTTTTGTTTCAGGTTTAGGAGTTTCTATGTTGAGTCTCCAATCTCAGTGTTGTGTTTGTTTAAGTGTGATAGCAACACCTCTGTAATGGCAATAAGACCTTATAAGGGCATGCTTGTGCTTGTGTTAGTGACTAAACCATATAAAATGTGCAATGTCCTAGTACCAATATTTTAATCTTTCAATGCTACTAGCTCAAAAATTTTGTAAGAGAAGCAAGAACCAGTAGATGTAAGGGAGTTATTTAGTTATCTAAATAAAAAACTAAATACTTATTCTGTAATTTACACATTCACAATTTAGTATTTCTATGTTAACACCAATTCTTTAAACTTGTTGATAACCAATATAAGTTCTAAGAAGGCACAGTTAATTTTACTTCAAACATTCTTTGATATAGTGGAAATTGCAATACATCCTACATGCATTTGATAGACGTTGAGCCTCGGCTTTTGCCCAATCCACAAATTCTCGCTTTCGGCCCTCAACATATGGTTGAAGTCGATCTTTTAGCAATTGTACAAGTTTTTCCTCCCTTTCTTTCTGGAAGGCCTGGACATAGCAAAGCCAATAATTTCATCAATTTTGGGAAATAAAATGATATTTCATGCTGCAATATACACTCTTCAATGGTTAGGAAACTAACTAGATTCTTTTCTTTTTCTTTCTCTTTTTATTTCTTTCCCTAGTCTCAGTAGAATGAAACTGGTATATAAAGCAAATAGAAGCTGATTAGTATTGACTAAATTGAATTATGTCTACAGTACACCTCCAACTTCATTCGTCCAGATGTTTATCATTTATGATTCCCATTAACTATGACAGTTCATTGTCACATTGTCATTTGAGAATATCACACATAAAAACATCAAAATGGTGGTTTTCGAATTAAATGCACAAGAAGCTGAATGAATTTAACTAAAACACGCTAATAAAAGATACGGAAGTTGCAAAAGAAGACCTAACGCAAACTAGAAGCATTTTTAGCCTTACTAGGTATACTCATGTTTGCCCCTTGGGTCATCCATTTTCTATTAGCATTGTGGTTCAAGCTTTCATCAACAAAGTGCAAGAAATGCATGTGCCATGGAATGCCAAAATTTCAAGTTACTGACAGAAATCCCATTTCCACTAGCCATTTTTGGACTGATTTATTTAAGGCTTGGAGATCACAATTGACTCAAAATTCATTGTATCACCCTCAAACAGAGGGGCAAACAAACATGGTGGATATGTGTTTAGAGAGATACTTGCAGTGCTTTGCTTCAGACAAACAGGGACATTGGGTCAAATGGCTACTCTTAGCAAAGTGGTAGCAATACACATCTTATCATCCTTAAACCACAATGACCCCATTTTAAGCTCTTCATGGTAATCAACCACACCATATTTGCCTAGTCATTCTAATGTGCAAGCAGTTAAGGATCATTTGACGCATCATCAGCAGTTTTCAGCCTACGAGAGAGGATTTGGCAGGAGGATAAAATAGGATGAAGTAGAAAGCGAACCAACATAGGAGTGAAAGGCACTCTAAGGTTGGATAATGGGTCTTCCAACAACTCCAACCCTATAAATAGGGCTCACTAAAGCAGCAAAAATGTAAAAAACTTGCTCCTAGGTTCTATGGGCCCTATAAGGTATTATCTAGGATTGCTAAGATGGCCTACAAATTGAAGCTTCTAGCTTCTTCCAAATTGAAGTTTGAAGAAAGTGAGCTGCCAGAACTTGATGAGAACGGTACTATTTTGGAACTGGAAGAGATAGTGAACAAGCGTGCCAGGCAGCTGCTAAACCAAGCCATCATAGAAAACTTGATCGAGTGGAAGAACCATCCATATGGTAAGACAAAATTTTCATCCAAGAGCATCCAAGATTGGCAGGAGTTGAGGACATCAGGGTGCCCTACTCATGGGCCATCATGGGCTACTACAGTTAGGTCGTTGCAGACTGTTGGCAGCTGGTGCACATGATAGTTATTAAGGGTCATTATTATCCATTATTAGTTTATTTGTGGCCGACTATTTAGGTTGAGGGTTCCCTGCTACCAAGATATGTCTATAAATAGAGAAGATTTCTCAATTTTATCATTGGTTAAGTTCATCTCGTGTTCTCTCTTAAGGCCATCTACAGCCGGATTCACTACTAGAAGGTAACCCCCTTGAAAGGGTTTGGCATTCATAATTGGATTGGTTATTCATTGAAATATTTGGTTCTGCATTGTTTTCCTACATCCATTACTTTGTGTGCATATTGTGGACTCTTTTGTTTGCTATTGAATACCCTTCAATTACATGACCAAATGTGTGAGCCACTATGCTATATGGATTGAGATCTGAATGCAAATCTGCACTTCAGCCTTATTTATGTAACATTCTCTTACCAAATTGATATTGGGCCTTGGCTAGCCCTGAAAACATTTCTGAGATAAGTATTTAATATAATTACTGCTCTAATCATGCAATTTTCTGTAAATGTAACGGTTTTTGGCCCAAAAAAGGGCACTTATGGTGGATGTTGTGAATTGCAAAGGGCAATTCCCCATGGCAAATTCTAGTCAGATGAGATAAAATAATTTTATTAATGTCCACTGCTGACCAAAGTAGGTCAATGGGGCTCAACAGGAAAAAGTTGTCACAAAGCCAGTACTACTGACAAACTCAACCGTCCAAATACAATAAAGTGAACTACACTAAACTTACTCTATTGTATACCATCTGACCATGGCCTTGAGTGAGGAAATAGCTGAACCCTAAGATTTTGCAAGTAATTGAATACATTAGAGAATCTGCAGTTTAGGGAAAAGATAGAGAGAGAAAGGGAAGAACTCAAGAGGATCCAGGCAGCATCTCTAAGCAGGGATAGAATTCAAGGTGGAAGCAGAGCCATCATCATGAGCAACTGTCCCAAAAGAGCCAGTGCAGGACTTAATGATGGTCCCAAGAAAATATCCAGGGATAAGACGGCCTGGTTGGATAATCCTGGGAGAGCATAGAGTCAAACATAAGCACAGTACAGGCTTACGCACAGAGGTATTCAAGGCACCTTCAGACTTTGTGATATGCTTGGTGAGGCAAGAGTGCTCATGATAGAGTAGTTATTCAAAACCAAATTCCAAGAACATGACAACCTTTTTCTAGCCAAATTCACTGGGAATTTGAAAGCACTTGAAACCTAGCTGCAAGGCCTATTTGGACATTTTCCTCTACCTTAAGATAACAGGTGATGAAAAGGGTTTCCGTGGCAGCAGGACGTATTGGAAATAAGCAAAATGCTCTGAAAAGCAGGACATTTTATTGCAGCCAAAGGTTGAAAAAAGAGCCAATGCAGGACTTGATGATGGTCCCAGGAGAATAGCCAAGGCTAAGAAGGCCTGATTGGATAAGCCTGGAAGGGCATAGAGTCATACATAAGCAAAGTACAGGTTTACACACACAGGTATTCAAGGCACCTTCAGACTTCGTGATATGCTTGGCGAGGCAAAAGTGCTCATGATAGAGTAGCTATTCAATAGTTACTAACCCAATTCACTTGGAATTCAAAGGCACCTGGAATGCTTGGGACCTAGCTGCAAGGCCTATTTGGGTATTTTCCTCTACCTGAACATCACTGGCGATGAAAAGCATTTCCTCAGCAGAAGAACCTATTGGAAATAAGCAAAATGCTCTGAGAATGAGCACATTTTATCGCAGCCAAAGGTTGAATAGAGTGAATAGGGACATTTACATAGAGTTCCTAGGGTTATTCCTCAGCAGTGTCTTCTTAAAGTCCAAATAGAAATTCTAGATGGTGGACTGGAAACCTTTGTCACTTAGACAGACAGAGTCTAGGGATGGAAATGACACCACTGGAGATAACAACAGCAAACATAATATAAATTAAATTGTTAAAACCATGCTTACTCCTCATCAACTGGTGTCTCTTCTCATGCAACTCTTCCTGTAAAGCTATATCCTTCTGCATGCATGTTAGGTACCTAGGGAGAGGAATATGCGAACATAATATTATATTGTATGGATATTACGGATATTTAGCATGGTCCACAAATAACCCAAGGTTGGTTATATTATAATATTGAGTGGGATAAGGGTTTAATAAAGTGGGTACATAAATAAGGGGTATGGTTATTGTAATCAAGCATTCATATTGAGTATTCTTGTAACAGTCTTGGCTCATGGGGCGGATTTGGAGTGATTCCTTCCTTAAAGAGTATTATTGGTGTTGCCCGATGATGAGGATGAACAAACACGAAAAAAACCATCCAAGGAGCCAAATCACAATAGAAAATAATTATTTTAATAATGCCAGCCAAAGGGGCAGAAATTACAATGCCAGACTTGTTGAGGCTGAACAAACACGAACAAAACCATCCAAGGAGTTAAATCACAATAGAAAAGAATTATTTTATTAATGCCAGCCAAAAGGGGCAGAAATTACAATGCCAGATCGTACAATCTTGGAGCCCAATCAAAGCCCTTTTTTCAGATCCAAAATCCCTTTTTAAATCCTATTTTCCCCCCTTTTTACATGATTTTTAAGTTTTCCGCCCATGCAAAAAAAAAAAAATTACCTTTCCCGCCCATGCAAAAAAAAATTAAATTTACCTTTCCCGCCCATGCAAAATTTTAAATTCTACTTTCCCGCCCAAGCGGCCGACAAACACAAAGGCAAAACATTTAGAAAATTTTTGTTTTTTTTTTTTGTTGATGCAAGATTGCTTTGCTTCCACTGGATGCTCCTGCATCAGACACCCAGGGTAAGTTTGAGAAGTGGCCTCACTTCTTTGCTGTTGGAGGAAAACCAAGGCGGTCAACCTCGGAGTTGGACAGCCAAGTCGAATCTTCTACAGGCCTTCCCTTCCATTTCACCAGATATTCTTCATATTGTCTGTTTCTTGTAATTTTGCCGATGCGGGTATCCAGGATTTCCTCTATCTCTTTTGTCACTGGAGCCGATGCCGGAACACTCTACAACTCTGCAACTGGTTCCTTAGAATTGTCACCTTCATGATACTCTACCAAATCAGAAATATTGAACACAGGAGATATGTTCAATCCACTCGGCAACTCCACCTCATATGCATTTCCTGAATCTCTTTTCTGTATGATCCTTCATGGTCCAAACTTCTTCATTTTCAACTTGTTATATGTTTTAACAGGAAACCTCTCCTTTCTCAGGTGCACCATGACTTCAACGCCAACCTGGAGCTCCTTAAACCTCCTTTTCTGATCAGCCTTTGTCTTGTACTTAGTGTTCATCTTATTGATGTGTCGTTTTACTTCTTCATGCAAATCCTTCAGATGCTCTGCAAAGTTCTCAGCTTCAGCACTATTCTTTTCTCCCCTGTCCAACTTCCTCAACTTAGAAGCATTTCTTGAACTACTCCCATATACAATCTGGAATGGTGATTTACCAGTACTCTTGTTGACAGAATTGTTATAGGCAAATTCTGCCTATGGTAAAATCATATCCCATCCCTTGGGCTTATCTCCTACTAGGCATCTCAGTAGGTTACCCAAACTCCTGTTCACCACTTATGTTTGTCCATCAGTCTGTGGATGGTATGCAGAACTGAACTTCAAATCTGCCTTCAATTTATTCCACAAGGTCTTCCAAAAATACCCAACGAACTTTGTGTCTCTATCGGAGACTATACTCTTTGGTAGACCGTGAAGTCGTACCACTTCCTTGAAAAACAGTCCAGCAACATGAACCGCATCACTGGTTTTCTGGCAGGGAATAAAATGTGCCATATTTGAAAACCTGTCAACTACCACAAATATGAAGTCATTTCCCCTTTGTGTCCTTGGCAGACCAAGAACAAAGTCCATGTTAATGTCCTCCCAAGGTCTCTGGTACAGGAAATGGCTGATATAACCCGGTGTTCTACCTCACACCCTCGACCATCTGGCATATTCTGCAACTTTGTACAAATTTCTTCACATCTTGCAGTAACTGTGGCCAATAGTAGTTCTCACTCACCAAGGCAATGGTCTTGCCTACCAAAATGTCCAGCCAATCCTCCACTATGCTTCTCTTTGACCAGATTCTCCCTCATTGAACTCCTACGAATGCACAACTGGTTCCCCTTAAACAACATTCCATCTTGGATCATAAAATCCAACCACTTAGTCCTATCCAGAGTAATTGGTGCTGTACAAGCTCTCCAAGCTTCAGAAAAAATCTGGATCTTCAGGGTACAAACTCTTAAGTTCTTCAAACCCCACAACTTCCACTCTCATTGATGTCAATAAACTTTGCATTCTACTTAAGGCATCTGCAACTTTGTTTGACTTCCCACTCCTATGCTTCAACACAAAGGTATAGCTCTGTAAAAAATCAACCCATTTTAAGTGCCTCTAATTCAATTTCCCTTGACTGTTAATATACTGTAAATCCTGATGATCAGTATACAAAAAAACTCCTTTGGCAACAAATAGTGTCTCCACTTCTTTAGAGCTTGAACTATAGCATAAAACTCCTGATCATAGGCAGAATATTTCTTCCTGGCATCATTAAGCTTTTCACTAAATTAGGCAACAGGTTTACCTTCCTGACTTAATACAGCTCCTATGGCACTACCACTAGCATCACAATCTACCTGAAACACCTTATTAAAATCTAGAAGTGCCAACACAGGTTGCTCAGTGACCTTCGATAAGGTCCACTTAAAGTCTTTCTTATCCCCTCTCATTGTTTCAGTTAGGGGTGCACAAATACTGCTGAAATTTCTAATAAACTTTCTATAAAAACTTGCTAGACCATGAAATGATCTTACCTCAGCTACGCTCCTTGGGGTAGGCCATTCAATGATAGCCCTTACCTTCTCTGGATCCATCTTCAGGCCTTCAGTTGAGATGACAAATCCCAAGTACACCAACTCCTTCTTCACAAAACTGCACTTCTTCAAATTTATCAATAGATGTTCCTCCCTCAGCTTCTCCAGAACTCTTCTGATGTGCCTCAGATGTTCCTCCAAGGTCTTGCTGAAAATCAGAATGTCATCCAAATAGACAATGACAAACTTTCCCATAAAATCCTTCAATACTTCATTCATAAGCCTCATGAATGTGTTGGGTGCATTGGTTAGCCCAAATGGCATGACCAACCACTCATATAAACCCTCTTTGGTCTTGAAAGTTGTCTTCCACTCATCTCCTTCTCTGAAGCGAATCTAATGATACCCACTCTTCAGATCAATCTTTGTAAAATACTTGGACCCACTCAAACAGACCATTATGTCATCCATCCTTGGCAATAGAAACCTATACTTGATGGTGATCTTGTTAATAGCTCTGGAATCTGTGCACATTCTCCACTCTCCATCCTTCTTTGGTGTTAGTACTGTAGGCACTGCACATGGACTTAAGCTTTCCCTAATCAGTCCCTTCTCCAGTAGCTCCTGAACTTGCCTATTCAGTTCCTCATTTTCCACAGGAGTCATCCTATGGGCAGCCTTGTTTGGCAAACTACCTCCTGGTATCAAATCAATATGATGGCTAATCTTTCTCATGGGTGGCAAACCCTATGGCACATTATCAGATATAATATCTGAGAAGTCTTCCAACGAGACTCGAGACTTCTACAGGGACATCTTTGCTTGGTTCTTCCCTAACTCTAGGAATTAATGCATAGCACACATGCTCATGCTTCAAATCATCGAGAAATTTCCTACCATCAACCAAACAAATTCTGGCACTGTTACATACCTTTTCATCCATCTCCTTCAGTGGCTTCAGTTTATGGCGCACTCCTTCCTTTGTCAGGGAGTAAGTGTTGGCATGTCCATCATGGACTGCACGGCGATCAAACTTCCATGGTCTCCCTAACAGCATATGGCAAACATCCATAGGCAAGATATCACACAGGACCTCATCCTTGTATCTCCCAATATTAAACTTGACTAAGCACTGTTCATTGACCAATGCCCTATGGTCCTTCTGCAACCACGCAATCCAGTATGGATGCGGGTGTCTCTTCCACTCTAGCTATAACTTAGTAACCATTTCTTCAGAGACCAAGTTATCAGTACCGCCATTATCTATAATAACATTACAGACCTTACCTGAACATTTGCACCTTGTGCGGAACAGGCTCTTCCTCTGGTCTGGTTCCTTCTCCTCATTCAAAAAGGTTCTCCTTGTGACCATAACTTCTCCTCTCTCTGCCTCCTCAGAGTGCTCTGATTCAGCTCTTTCATCTGCAATAGCAGCTCTGGCATTACCCGCTGGCCTCCTATTTGGCTTCTCTTGGTGTTGTGGACACTCATATGCTCGATGTCCTTCTCCACAGTTGAAGCAAGTTCCACAAAACCTTCTTCCTCCATTTCCTCGGCCAGATCTACCTCTTTCTCTTGGGTAGTTGTTCTGACCACGGGATCTATAAGTATTATCTCCCTTCTGGTCCTGACTACTGCTAGCTTCTTCTTTCTTCTCACCTCATCCTCCATCTGTTCTTCCACCAGTTCTTTCTACACGACCTCTTCCTTTCTGCTTACCCTCGAACCTTTTTTTCAGCTTCTCTTCAACTTTTAGAGCAAACTGGTAAGCATCCTCAATGGTGCTCATCCTAACCAGACTCAGCTCTTCTTGAATACTGGTTCTCAACCCATGGATGTGACGGGCTACCTTCTCCGTGTTAGCCTCAGAATGGCCGGTTCGGATCAAGATCTTGTAGAAATCCTCGGTGTATTCTTTGATGAGACTTTCCTGATTGTCTCAAACTTTGCATCTTTTTCAACAGATCCAACTCATAATCTACCGGAATAAACTGCCTCTTCAGCTTTTCCACCATTTGTTCCCATCTGGTGATCCTCTCTTTTCCCCTTCTATTTCTGTCAAGTTGTACTCCTTTCCACTAGATTCTAGCATGACCCTTCGATTTGGTCTTAGCAAACTTGACCCGGTCAAGATCTTCCACCTCTTCATATTCAAAATATTCTTCTAGGTCATTGATCCAGTCAATCAACTCCTCCGGGTTAAGATTTCCCGAGTATGTGGAAACCTCCATCTTCGGCCTCTTCCCAATCTGGGATATGGCTCTGTACAACCTCGCTTGGGCAAGATCTACTGCCTCTTCTTCTTCCTCAAACTGGTCTTCCTCTTCTTTGGCTTCATCTTTGCTCTTTTCCTCTCTTCTTGGGTCAAACCCTCTACGCAGCTCTTCTTGTAATGCCTGGACTTGCCTCTGCAAAGCTCGGAAATCCTCTGTTGGCACTACGGCATTACTGGCAACACCTTGGTTCCTTCGTGGGGGCATCTTGCTCCGGCTTCTCCAAACCCGAACCACAGATCCTGGTGTAAACTGCCTCACGTTCGGCGATCCACTTACACACTCAAGAACTCCCGCTCTGATACCACTTGATGAGGATGAACAAACACGAACAAAACCATCCAAAGAGCCAAATCACAATAAAAAAGAATTATTTTAATAATGTCAGCCAAAGGGGCAGAAATTACAATGCCAGACTTGTTGAGGCTGAACAAACACGAACAAAACCATCCAAGGAGTTAAATCACAATAGAAAAGAATTATTTTATTAATGTCAGCCAAAAGGGGCAGAAATTACAATGCCAGATCGTACAATCTTGGAGCCCAATCGAAACCCTTTTTTCAGATCCAAAATCCCTTTTTAAATCCTATTTTCCCCCCTTTTTACATGATTTTTAAGTTTCCCGCCCATGCAAAAAAAAATTAAATTTAACTTTCCCGCCCATGCAAAATTTTAAATTCTACTTTCCCGCCCAACTGGCGGCCGACAAACACAAAGGCAAAACACTTGGAAAATTTTTGTCTTTTTTTTTTTTGTTAATGCAAGATTGCTCTGCTGCCACTGGATGCTCCTGCATCACCCTACCTCAAGGGTATTATCTATATTTGTGCCTATTCTGTAAATTATTATTTCTGTTAATTAGAGCTGAGGTTTATAACAATGCATCCCTCTATTCATGTATATACCCAGAGACGTGTCCCTTTCAGGACATCCTGTCGTCTATCTTAATCCCTATCACACAAACATATGTAAAAACCATCCCAAATGGTATCAAGGCAATTGTCTAATAGGGACTAAGGAATAGGGGACACACACTGCTATTAATGTGCAAATATTATAATCTAGCTAAAGCATTAGAACAGAAGGCCATTAAACCTAACATCTATCTTTCCCTAAGAGGTTTTATCCTCCTGATAAATACTCTGGGACAATTGTGACATTTTACAAGGCTCATCAGATTTCTATAATGTCATCATTATCCGGAAGTGTATTAATAGCATGCAGTGAGTGATCATATTCCTTAATGCAATATCAGGTAAAATTGCCGTCCAGATGCCATCAGTTCTGAAGGTGCTGATTATGGGAAGAAAATTGCAGGCATCCTGTCACACTTGTTTCCAAAAATAGATCTCTATTTAAACGTTGACTTGCTAGTATGATATGCTCAAGACAATCACAGAAAAGTGAGTCAAATAAAAAATGCAAAAGATTTATTCTATGGCCAAGCATAGAAGGACCTGCAGGTCTGTTTTTGTCTATGTGCAGATAAAGCAGTCACTTGGTACGGCTAGTCCTTGTCTGCAATAAATTCATATATTCAGTAGAACTTTTGATATTATCCTCACAATACTTTATCCTCATATTATAGAGATTTCCAAAGCAATCTCTTATTTATACACTGAGGTCAACAATTTTATATAGCAACTAGGCATCAATCAAGCACAGGTAAGATGATGATTGTTACATAAATCAGGCCTGAAACTTCTATTTAATATAAAAATTCTAACAAATATGCATGTCAGGTACCCAACGAAGAGCATTGCCTTCCCCTATACCAACCTGCAGGAAAGCATAAACTTTGTTAGTACCTTCATCTTGCGCTGAATGCTTTGTATATCATGAGATTGTCCATCCTCTGCCATCTCAGTTGAAGCCATTGCAGACAATGCAAGCTGCCCAACATAATCTTCAAAATACTCACTACCAAAAAGCATGCCAAACACTGCAGCAGGATCCAACATCGATTCCCTGAAGGGAAACAATAGGAACATTCAGAGCATGTATATAAAGATCAACAGCTAAGAATATCTCAAAACTGCCAATTTAAACAAACAACCAAAAAAGAAAAAAGAAAAAAACATGCTCGTCATAACATCTACAATAGTAAGCATCTCCTTCACAGTGTTGAACAAGAAAGATTTTAATTCTTACTCTTCCACCAAAACAAGCCATATGATAGAGATTAGCTTCCATGTACAGATCACAGCAAAACAATAAAAAGTGGCTTGATGAATTTTCTCTATAATAAATGAGAAAATGGGAAAAAACCCCGTTTGGTGTTTTCTCAATGCAAAATTCATTATTACAATGAATGCCACAAATCTAGTAAGGATTAGGAAACAAAATACTTATTAGTATACATTCTAAGAAGGAAAGAATGGAGAAATGATAATTTAGAGCAAGTCATATAATTCATTATGAAAACAATTTCATGTGATCCATACCTCAATATCAAACATCAATGTGTTTTTAATTCTAAAGCTCATCAAAAGCTGCTGAATTTAGGTGTCAGAATCAGTACAGCATATGCCCTTAGATAGTCAGAATCAGTACAGCAAATATGAGATTTCAAACATCAGAAATGGCATTAAATTTGCAACTCCAAATTTTAACATGAATGAAGGCTAATTTTACTTTATTTGAGTTATAGTTTTGCCCTTCATTTGAGAACATTCCTCCTTCAAATAGGTTTGCATACCAAAATGTCCCTACCAGGAGTATACATAAATTTACAAAATAATTTTAAAGGAATTTTTGTTCTTTATTGCTCGGTCATGGAGGCCAATGACACCACTGTGCATGAACGTACCAAGCAATTTGGCCACTAATTATTTTAAACAGGGTTATATTTTTTCTTGGTAAGGGTGAGACAATTTGCCAACCATGTTATGAAACCACTCACTCAAGAATTCTATCTTGCCTTTTTTCTTTTTCTTTTTTTTTTTCTTTGTTTCCTCACTCCCCTGGTGATGGGAACCTTATTGAAATTTGAAGGTTACCTAACCAAACAGATTACTCCCAATTATAACAAGTGATCAGCATATTATATCCATAGTAATTGAATCTCAATAGGTAAGAAAAAGTAGCAGGATAGTTTAAATTTTTTAATACTGCAAGATAACTTTTTTTGCTAAGAAGACTCGTTCTACTTTATATATATTAGTAACACAAAATTGAACACAACAGTGCATTGTTCCAACTTTTACGAGCCTGTGGCTTGGGCCTTCCCAGGATGATGAGGTACTCAATAATGTGTTTGTTTAGAATGATTTGATTGGGTGCCATGCGCCAACCCTAAGCATGGCTCAAAGCTGAAACTGTATGAGGTACAGGCACAGCTCACTTTTAATGATCATGAGACGGAGACTTCGGATTGGCTGCCTGATGCATCCAGTCACCCCACATAGGACTCTTCCCAGAAGGTCACAATGTATGAAGTGGGGGAGTGCAATCACCATAAAGACGTGGAATTACTGCAAGGGATGCATCAGCAACATCAGAGATCAAAAAGATCAGGAAACTAACCATGTCTCGTAGCCATTGGCACAAGACATGCTAGCTGAAGGAGTGTACCAGTTGATACTATCGTCAATTATCAAGCAGACTGAGCTTGATCCCAACTACCCCAGTCAAAGGAGACTGCTGCTGCATGTGCAGTTTTAAGAAGACATGGAACTGTGCCCATATTGGTGTGTGTTGTGACATGATGGCGCACACCATAGATGCAACTAAGGCAAATGACAACGCAGGCAACATCAGAGCGGAGAACGGACTTGGTAGGTCTGTTGAGCCTTTCAAAGATCGAAGACTACAGCATTTGATGGACATGCTACATGAATGGCAATAGAGTGGTAACACCAAAACCAATAGTGGGTTGGGTGGACCCGTTACAGTCCTAAGCATTTACAACATGAGAGTAAGCACTCAAATGGATGAGCTCTGAGAAAGACAATGGTGAATGGCCTACCATGGAGGACTTTTGAGATTTGATTAAACAATGATTGGACAAAAGGCAGAATGCAGAAGAAGAATGACAACACATTAAATTTTTTAATAATTTTAATGTCAACGAGTCCCACATGGATTATGAGGACTCCAACAATGTCGTTCAAATGTTTTGAGTGTTATGAGACCTGGACAAGGAGTCTCAACACTTAGTTTTGATGACAGAAGGGAACAGTGAACATAAGGGTTTTTTAAAAGGGTGGTGGATTTAACCATTCAAGGCATGATATAAAAATCATTAATAGAGTCAATGATTATATTCAAAAAGGAAAAGGAAAAGAAGAGGAATTATTTAGTCCAGTTGGTGACCTTAAGAATTTGAGAATGCCATGGAAGAGGAACAAGGTTGTCATATGCCATGAGAGGAGCAGAGACTAAATGTAGTGATGGAAGGTTTCATAGGGAGACACAAGAGTCAATGTTTCAATACGCAAACGATGCCCTCATCTATTCCCAAGATCATTGGACATCGAGAGAAAGCCAAGAGAAGTATAGAGATATCCGACTAGTGGTAATATGCCACCAAGTGCATAGAAAGGGAATTGACCATCATCATATAACATGAAGAGAAGATGTAAGTGTTGTGCATCATTACACTATGTTGAAGTTAATTTCTAAACCATCAAACCATGCCCCAAGAATCCAAAGAAATTGTGGAAGGCAAGTTGGGCAATGCAAAAACTAGAATCGAGGGAGGAAAAAACAAATTTGGTCTCCAAAAATGCATTATCGTCGACCCCTTGGTTGCAGACATCTTGACAATTGTCGTCCAACACAAACAAAGAGGCGAATATTTGTTAGTTTCTATCAAGAGGGAGAAGCATGTCACCATAGACCCTATTGCACAAACCCTATGTTGTCAAGGGGGAGAATATTGGTATCCAAGGCTGCCCAATTGCCATCCACATTAGTGTCATCCTACATTGCCAACATGTCATCATGGTGCCTATTGTCCGAGAGTAAGAGTGTGTTGTCTTGTCCGTCATCATATACCTTGTTGTCAAAGCTAGCTAAGGCATTGTCATAAAAGGAATTGTCTTCTATAGCAAGCAAGTAAAGGGCAAAATTGCATAAGGGCTTAAATGTCATCATGAACCTCGCTATAACACACGTTGCTTCCAGGTGCTTGTTGTTGTCCCAACGGCTGTCATTCGATATCCTACCATCCAAGGCATTGTTGTTGAGAACCCTGTCATTTGAGGCATTATCGTCCAAAGGTGTACTATCCAATACTAGGTCGCCATGCAACTTGTTGTTTTGCCCCTTGTCGACCAAGGCTTGGTCATGTTGTCCTTGTCATCACACACATAGTCATCAAGAAGTTTATTATGATGGGGTGTGAATAGACTATGTCATCAAAGATAGTAGGACTACATCATAGTGAATATCGTTACAAATTTTGTCATGATCACGTGTATCATCCTATCCTAATGCATTCTCCTACCCTTGCTCTTTGTTATCCACATATTTGTCCCAACAGCTGTCATTCGATATCCTACCATCCAAGGCATTGTTGTTGAGAACCCTGTCATTTGAGGCATTATCGTCCAAAGGTGTACTATCCAATACTAGGTCGCCATGCAACTTGTTTTGCCCCTTGTCGACCAAGGCTTGGTTATGTTGTCCTTGTCATCACACACATAGTCGATCTTGTTGGTTACGAATCTGCCATGAGGAAAGGATTTTGGGTTAATGCTCAAAGATTCGCCCACCAGCATGAAAGGCCGGAAGGAAGAGATGCCTTCCGAGCCAATCTCCGAAGAAGGCCGGCTCCTTTTGGGGGGTTTTATGTTCAAGCTAAGAGTGCAGGAAAGAGATAAATGAACAGAAAGAATATACAAATATACTTGGAGGTTGGTGGGGGGGAACTAACAGTACGGCAACCAGCAATCACCAATACTTACTGCATTATAAATACAAAGCATGACTGAGAACTGCAAAATCTATGTGTACTTTCTGTACTAAGCAATATACGCACAGCTACAATGGTCCCCTAGCAAACATTCTCCCTACAAGGAGAACTAACAGCACGACAACGCATCAATCACCACCTACGTACGGAAACTCAAAACAGAAAGTAACTAAGAGATATCAGAACCAGGTATATGTGTCATGCAGAGATTTTAACCGCACAGCTACAATGGCCCCCTAGCAAACATTCTCCCTACAAGGAGAACTAACAGCACGGCAGCGCATCAATCACCAGATACGGACAACAACGTAACACACAACTGATGGAACTGCTACCACATCTAGTCTATAAAGTACAAACAATGCTAAAGGCGCCTGATCATCAAATGCTGAAACGAATCAACGAGCCATGACACAGGGAAGCGTAAAGCATAAGCGAAAGAAATAAAAGCAGCAGAACAGAACCAGGCATACAAATTATATTTATAAGCAGAAGCACGGTTACATTGGTTCCCTAACAGACATTCCCCTTCCACCCTTTACAATGAGTTCATGGTGGGTTTTTATAGCCCGAGTCCCTCCCGTTACATTAATGGACACAAGGTCCCAGTCAAACACAAGCTGACAAAAGCGGCGAAAGAGCTGCAAATGCTGACCTTTGTCGGACCGAACTGTACCCGCAGCATGGTCTTCCTGGAAGCTGGACAGCTACGTGGCAGTGTGTTGGGCAGAACTTCTTCTCGGCAGGTATGCGGGTAGCTGGAGCAGGTAGAACCTCAGATCAGCTTTAAATGAGGTCACTGGCACAGGTAGTGCAGCCCATGCTCGTCCTTTTGCTCGACACGTCTCGGCTCAAATCCCGAAGCTGGACACTTGTCAGATGATGGATGATGCTGTTTGACACGTGTCTGCCTTGAAAGGCAGCTTATCCAACTTCGCTTGGGATCGGAGCGTCTCGGGTTGCGCGGGCAGAAAACGGCGCAGTCGGGAAGGCCTTCATGCCTTAGATGTATTTCCGAGTTTGTTTCCCTTCTGCGCACCTGTCAAGGGCGCACTCCGACTTCGCTACGAAGTCGGGCTGCGCACAGGTGGAAACTGGTGTCTGCCGCCGTACGGACTTTGCTCCAGCACTTGTCATTCTTCTGTCAGCCTGCCAGTTGCAAGGTGCGCCCAGAAAGTGGGGCGAAGTCAGACTTCGCACCAAAACTGGGCGAAGTGCGCACTTCGCACCCAGACTGGGCGAAGTGCGAACTTCGCACCAAAACTGGGCGAAGTGCGAACTTCGCACCAACACTGGGCCATTTTTCAGGTAACTTGCTGGAAAGTTAAAAAATCAACTGGGGGGCTCCAAGAAAGGGGGGAAGAAAGAGAATGTGGGAAAGAAAAAGAAAGGGAGAGAAGAAGGAAGGAAAATAGAGGAAGAGGGAAAAAGAAGAGCAGCACTGTTACAAAATTGAAAACATTGCACCCCGTGCAAAATGTGACAACATTTCTGGCGGCTCGCGGGGTGTCGAGCTCGCCTCGGCGCAAAGAATCCATGCCTTCATCCATTGGGTGCAGAGGAACTTGCCTCCCCTGCCTTTTGCTGCTCTAGCTGTTCCCCTCGCGACAACTGTTCTTCAGATTCGTCTTTGTCAGTTGCCCCCTCAGAATCACCTTCCAAAGGCTCTCCAGCTCTTGCTTCTGCCTCGCAGATGCGAGTGTATGCGGCCTGGGCTTGGCGCCAGGCTTCTGCTTCGAATGGCCGGCGGTCAGCAACTTCTTCTAATGCTGCATGGAAAGCAGACCGCGTGCAGGTCGATGGTGAGGTATCTCTTTTCTAGCTCCTGGAAGTAGGAGCTGATCTTGCAATATTTGGACACCATCTGAGTGACCTGACTTTCCTGAATTGGCTCAGTCCAGCTATCAATTTCAGCTGTATCTGCTTCAAAGGACTGCCAATTCCTTTTCACCCGATCTAGGGTGAGAAGCTCGCCATTCTCAACAAAACCTGGGCACCCTAGTTCAGAAAGAGCGCAAAAGGGAGCCAGACAGATATCTCTTTCATGTCCGAATGCGTCTAACATTCGTCTGGCAACTCTCACCTCTTCTACTTTTTTGAAATATTTATGCAAGGTTACCCTTGCATCTGCCCATTCTGCAGCGAATTAGGACATGGGGGAAAATTGGAGGCCATCGCGCTCGCTCCCGAAGATTTATCGCCAGGTCCAGCCATTGCTTCGCCTGACGTTCGGCCTCCTCTACCACAGGCTTTCCTTGGGCAGAAACTTCTTGAATTCTGGATGCGAAATCCAGAACTGCCATCGCCTTATAGGTGTGGGGCTTGCATTCCCGCAGCAGACCAGCCCGCATCTCCTTAACTTTCTTCTTTGAAAATACCGTTGCTTGGGATGCTCTCTCTGCAGATTGCAACTGCGCCTGTTTCAAAGACTCTTGGAGCTGAGAAATCTGCTCCAAGGCTGACTGCCTTTCGGTTGCGGCCTGTTCTTTGGGAAGCGGCCAGCTGGGCTTTAAGTTCATCTATTTCTTGCCGCGCCGCTTCCAGCTGCTCAGTGGACCCGGACAGGTCCTCTTCAAGCTGTCTCGTCTTGTCTTGCAACCCGAAAAGTTCTTCCTGCTCCTCCAGACTTTTGACAAAGAGATTATCAGCTTTACGAATGATTCCCTGAATCTCGTATCGCTTGTCAATATCATCAAAGCTCTTCTCCTTTGTCTGGAGCTCGTAGTCCGCCCTGGTCATTTCCCGGAGAGGCTTCTTCACTTTCGGGATTATCTTCTCTGTTGTAAGCACTCTCCTCTCGAAATTGTACTTGGCGCGCTTTACCGGGGCGGCTATCTCTTCGAGTCTCCTCCGTTTCGGGTTACGGAGGAAAGAGACAAAATATTCTACGACTCTTCGTTGCCGAGGGCAAGTCGTCTGTATTCTGGAGGTCTTCCATGAAGTCTGGTTCCCCCAGCCTAGGGTTCTGCTGAGACGTCTCTCCTGCGGGAATGGGATCAGGAGGAACCGGACGGACCTTGGAAGAATCGGCCGCTTCTGGGGGCGACCGGGAAATGGAGATGGGAGCGGCTGATACTGCAAGGGTTTGAAGCGGCTGAGACGGTGGATGTGACGGTGAACGAACGGCTTCAGCACTAACTTCAGGCGAAGGGTTTGGAGTTTGACTCAGAGATAGAGAAACGTTGGGGTTCTGAGCAAACTGGTCAAAAGAATGGGGGCCGCTAGAAGGGCGTGGAGACGGGGAGGAGGATGCGGCCATGACTTGCTCGGATTGAGCGGGAGATGGAGTAGGAGTAGGACTGGATGAGTCCAAAGAGACAGGGGGCAGCAAACGTACCTGCGGGCTCCGCCTGAGCCGGTGCTGGATGGATGTCTGCGCTTTTGGTTCCGGCGGCTGGCTTGGGACTGCCCAGAGGAACTGTTTCTGGGGTGGCAGAACGCGGCTGCGGCTCTGCGACTGGCTGCTGCACTGTCAGGCTAGGTCGCCTGATTTTTTCAACTCTCTTCCTTTTCTTCTCTTCTGGAACAACGATCGGATCGGGGGAAGGAGATGAAGCAGATGCAGCAGGCGCTGATGCTCCCACGGTAAACTTGTACCGGGGTTTGACTTGCAGAAGGTCTGCCGCAACCGGTCTGCCCTCGGGCGGCGCTGGCGCCTTTTGTGCCTGGGGGATCACCTCAGGCGTTGCCTTGACTAATTTCTTCGCCTTCTCAGGCGCCGCCTTGGAAACCACGGGCTGCATTGGGTCCACCTAGATGTCTGCTGGGCCCGCGCTGGCAGTTGCCGAAGTGTACAACTGTTGGGAGGAAGACCCTCCTTTATAGCCCTCAAAGGGACCTCGGGGAACGTAACCTTGATATGCGAACGGCCGCCAGCTGTCATGATGCTGGTCATAGAGAACCGAAAAGTCGTCATCTATGGCCAGGTTTCTCCTTGTAGATTTGTCGTCTTTGCGTGCGGCATCTCATCTTCCAACATTCAGTAATCTTTTCTTTTGACCAGTTAAGGCCTGCTATCTTGGATAGGAATTTTTGAACCCTGGAGATGAGAACTGGTGGTCCGGGTTTCGCTTGGGGTCATATGTCACCTCCTCGCAGTAAAAATCTTGCCAGGGAGGAGAAGCTTCCATCAACTCAATTTCCCAGTCAAGGTCCACATGGACCACATCGCATCTATCTTCGACTATGTCTGCCCGAGGGCAGAGATGTGCAAACTTTCCCCTTATTCCATTCGGGTCATATTTCCAGCGTTGCGGCAACAAAACCAGGCCGATCCGGGAAAACTCCTGCTCGAGGTAGACATGCTGTCCTACCTCAAAAATCTCAACATTCGCCCAGGAAAGAGGATATTGAAAAATCTGTCCTCTCTTCTTTCCTAGGCCCAACTCCTCTTCAACATAGTCCATCTAACGGGCAACCTCCATCCCGAACAGATGCTCCGTGCACCAGTAGGGCAGCAAATGGGGTTTGCCCTTGAATCCGTAGATTCTGACCACAATTCCCTGCGTCAGTCTAAAAACGTCCCCAAGCTTCTGATTCAGCAAAGAGTTTGTCATTTCTCTCGGGGGGCGGGGAATTTCGCTTTCGCTGAAGACTGACATGACCAATCCCAGAAAGTTGAAGTTAAACTTGTAGTAGGACCCTTTCCGGTATAGGTCATCCGTCCAGTTATAGACGGGTTGTGGCTCTCCCTTCTCGTTAACCTTCTTCAGGTTCGGGATCGGCATCTGGGAGTGCAAATGATATAAACAAAGCCAAGCTAGAACAGAACTGAACCGAAATTCGGTGGACTGCTTCTTCTGGAGCTTGACCAGGCTGGAGTGGATGGCGTAGGCCAGCCAGTCTGCCCAGTCGAAAAAGATGGGACGCTTTCCACTTCTCTGCGCTGCCGGTTCGTAGGATTCTCCACACAGGAGACATTCAGCCAGCGCTAGCTGGTACGGCTGTACCAGCTCATCAGAGTCGCAGCCGAGGATCGATGCCAAAATGGTGTACAAGTACTTGCTCTGAAATCTCGCCAAGGGCATGGGGCCAGTTGGCCACTGTCCAGCTGCAAGTGGGGCGTTTAGCTCTGAATTGAGGAAATCACTCATCCTTTTGGTATGCGTGAAGCGTCCCGCTTGCTCGCCCAAATTTATCTTTCTGAGAATTGTGCTGGAGTCATACTCCAACCCTGGGGCGAAAGCTGGCTGGACAGTCTCCCTGCGCAGCGCGAACAAGGGTTTACCGCTGGAGCTGCAAATTTGCCGGGTAGCTGGTCTGTAGTGTCTAACAATTAGGTCTACCAGTTCCGGGCATTGATGGACAGGAGGGCACAAGAATCTGAAAAGGTTGGATTTGTACGCCGCTCCGAAATGGTGAGAGGGCGAAACCTTGTCAGCCCAGCTCTCCACATTTGTCCGCAGCTTCATCAGGCTCATAGAAAACGAGCCGTCCACGTATCCCGCCAAGTAATTTACCGGAGGTGGTGGGGCTTACCCACGCTGTACCTTTTTCGGCCGGGATTTTGACTTTCGCTCTGGCGGTGTTTCACTTCTGGAAACACCCGGCCGCGGTAAATCTTCCGGTTCGCAACTTTCGCTGGACTGCGCTGACACTGGCATTTTTCCTCTGTCCATCTCTCCGAATCAGCAATAATTACAAGTTCAGGGCGTCTGCAACAAATTTCGCTGTCACAGGAATAATTTGCACCGTCCGAGGAATAATCTGTGCAGTCTGGCATGTTTGAATGCATCTGACCCCCTTTTCTAGATAATGACAGCGTCATTAATGCCGCGCAGGAGGGGGTAGGTCGGCTGAGTTATGTTTCTTGGGTGGCTGCGCAGGAGAATGTTTGGAAAAAGGGTACTCCGGCTGCCGTGCCATGTTCTTTTGCTTGCACTTTTCGTTGAGGAACGTGCAATCATTAATTTTACTTTGGACACTGCGCCATGGCTGACGTCACTGCCACAATCCGGGCACACTGCTCAAGACAGAACCCTTGGTGCGGAAACCCACTTTGAAAAGGTCACAATGCGCCTTGGGCCCAGCTTGGAACCTTTTTGAATATTTTATTCATTTTTTAAAACATTGTTCAAGCTGGCCCAGAAAACAAGGCGCAGTCGGACTTCGCCCAAAGTTGGGCGCGATCCGACTTCGCCAGCGAAGTCGGGCTTCGCCAGAAAAACTGGCGCAGTCCGAACTTCACGCGAAGTTCGAATTGCAACCGTTCGCTCCTTTCTTTTTTCTTGCCGCGCTCAAGGATCGAGCGCAGTCTGGTTCCTTTGCAACCTTCGGAGGAGGCGAACACTTAGCATTTTACTGCTCCTTTAGACCGAACTGTACGAGCTGCGCAGCGCGAACATTGAAGCGGGTTCGGACTTCGCCCGAAGTTCGGGCGAAGTACGAACTTCGCGCGAAGTTTGCACTTCGCGCGGAGGTTGTGCGCAGTGCGTACTTCGCGCGCAAGCCGGCCGAAGTCGGACTTCGCGCGCGAAGCCAGTCTTCGCTCAAAACTGAGCGCAGCCTGTCCTTTATGTGCCTTTGCGGTTTTCCCTTCATTCAAGCTTCGCACTTTGGCTGGCCCGAAGCCCGACTTCGCTGCGAAGTCGGGCTTCGGCCAACACTTAGCCATTTTTTGCCTTTTTTCTTTGCCTTGCTTCCTTTGCACAGCCCGAACTTCGCCCCTCCTGAAGGGCAACGACAGACTTCGCTGCGAAGTCTGTCTTTCTCTCCCATGCCGCAGTTTAAGCTCAAAAAAAATAAAATTAAAAGCTGAAAGCTGGAAACTGTACATGCTGGGAAATGAAAATGCATATGGGAAATTTTTACAAGGAAGGGCCACTCAGGCACCTTCAGCAGCGGTAAATCTTTAAATGGAACCCGTTGACAGGGATAGGCAGGAGCTGACCCTCCATATCCCGAAGTACATAGGCATTGAACTGGTTTACCCGGGCAATCTGATAAGGGCCCTCCCAGAGAGCATCAAACTTCCCGTGATTACCCGGCTTTGCCTTATATGAGTCCCACTTCAGCACTAGGTCCCCGATTTCGAAAACTCGGGCAGTAGTGCCTTTTGCAAACCAGCCTTGAGTGGCTGCAATATGATCAGTGAAGGCCTGGTAAGCAATTTCTCTGTCTTCTTCCAACTGCAGGAGTTGGCACAGTCTGTCGTCCACCGGGTCTCCGCTGCTCCTGTCTTCGTCCAACATCCACAGGGCAGGGATCTCAATGTGTGATGGCATGACAGCCTCTTTGCCGTAGACGAGCGCATAGGGGGACGTTCTGATGGACTTCTTGAATGCAACTCTGTCCGCCCACAGCGCCCGGTTCAGGAGTAAGTGCCAAGTCCGCTTGTTTCTTTCAATGGTCCTCCGGATGATTTTCAGGAGGTTCTTGTTAGTAGACTCGGCAAGGCCATTCCCCTGCGGGTAGTAATTAGAAGACATCTTGTGATAGATGCCAAGTTTGCCAGTGTACTCCGTGAGTACAGCGCCTACGAATCCCGGACCATTGTCTGTCACAATTGACTCTAGAACCCCGAAGCGGGTAATCAGGCTCTCAATGAACTTGATGACCGTTTCTTGGTCTGCGTTCTTGGTCGGGATTGCCTCTACCCACCGTGTGAAGTAATCGGTGGCTGTAAGAATAAACTTGTGTCCGGCAGAGGAATTAGGCGAAATCACCCCAATGAAGTCTAGACCCCATTGCTGGAACGGAGTCTCGGCCTGAATCGGTTGAAGGGGCAGGGGTGCCTTTCTGTTTCTGCCAGCAAACCTCTGGCATTGATCACATTTTGAACAGACCACATGCGCGTCTGTAAATAGAGTGGGCCAATAATACCCAGCTCTTATTATTTTTAAGGCCGTTGGCCTTGAAGAATGGTGACCCCCAGGCATCCCGGAATGAAAATCTCCGAGGACCCTAGGCTGGTCTGATTTTATGACGCACCGCAACAGGATGCCGTCGATGTTTTTGAAGTAAAGCCCCTCGGGGCGAAGAGTGTACTTAAGTGCACCTAGCCGAAATCTCCTTCGTTGTGAGGCGTTCAGGTGATCGGGACATCTTCCGGTGCAGAAAAATCTCACCAGTTCATCACGTCCGGGTGAATCACGAAGACAGTGGTCTTGCTCTGGGAGACAAAATGCCTGAACTTTCGAAGGGATTTCATAACAGCGTGAACCTGCCGCTCTATAAAATTGTACTTTTCCTCATGCGGCTGAATCACTTGGCTCAGGAACGCTATGGGGCGCTCCTCACCATCGTCTCCCTTCTGAGTTAGGACTGCAGCGTAACTTTCGGGTTCTCCCACTGCATACAAGATGAAGTCCTTGGAGTAGTCCGGGTTTGTTAATACCGGAGCTTGCGCAATTCGAGCCTTGATTTCCTCGAAGGCTTGCTCTCTCTCATCAGTCCACTCGTAATTTGTATCTTTCTTCAACAGTTCGGCCATAGGCTTGATCACCTGTGCGAAGTCGAGAATGAACTTCCGCACGAAGTTAATCTGGCCGAAGAAGGACTGCAGCCCTTTTTTATCAATGGGGGCTGGCAAGCAAACGAGGGCTTCTGCTCTGTCAGGGTCAATGGCGAGGCCTTCTTTGGAGATGACATGTCCCAGCAGCTTTCCTTCCTTTACCGCGAAGACAGACTTCTTCGGGTTTATAGAAATGCCGAATTCTCGACACCTCTCGAATATTTGCCGTAGGTGTGAAACATGATCTCCTCGTTGGTGAGAGAAAACAGTCATGTCATCAAGGTAGATGACAATAATCTTATTGAGCAGCTCTCGGAAGGCCAGGTCCATGGCCCTTTGGAACGTGGCACCCGGCATTGGATAAGCCAAACGGCATGCGCTGATAGGCGAACGTCCCCCACTTGGTGGTAAACGCCGTCTTATGCTGGTCCTCGTTTTTGACCCAAATCTGGTTGTAGCCGGAAAATCCATCTATGAGTGAGAATCTCTGGGCTCCAGCAACGATATGTAGGATCTGGTCGATTTGGGGAAGCGGATAGTGGTCCCTAAGGGAAGCCTGATTTAGGTTTCTGAAGTCGACACAGAGACGAATGTCGCCATTCTTTTTCCTCACGGGCACCAAATTCGCGACCCAGGACGAATGTTTGATGGGGTAGATGATCTTGGCCTCCAGCATCTTCAAGAGCTCGGTCTTCATCATGGCCTCAATCTTCGGATTCACGGCCCTCTGCTTCTGTCGGAATGGCTTGGCACCATCCTCTAGCTCAATGGTATGTTGGATGACAGTTCTGTCATACCCCCTCAAATCCTCGTAGCACCAGGCCACGATGTCGAGGAACTCCTGGCACAGTGATCTGATCTGCCCAAGTTCCTCCGACGTGCAGTCTGTTCCGACCTTGATAGTTTTACCAGGTTCAAGCTCCAGGTCAGCATACTGCCTCGGGTCTACTTTGATTCTGTGAGATATTGCTCTGACATTATGATCAAAGAGACTCTCTAACGTAATCAGTCCTTTTGGGACATGATTATTCCGTAACTGTATCAACCCCTCATATTGCTCGTCATCAGGGTCTCTACCTTCGATTACACACACTTCGTTAACCAAGAATGTGACGATCTCCTCGTCACAACTGAACACCTGCCAGTGGGTGTCCTTATCAGGCACAGAAGGCCTGTAGATAGTGCGAACCGGCTTCGGTTTCTGGACAACGTCTTCAGCCGAACGTACCTGGCTCCAACAGACGCCAGAATATCAGCGTGCTTGTTTTTCTCACGCGATATTGCCTTAACATTCAATGAGTCGAATGACTCCATCAGGTCCCACACCCGATTGCGGTACGCTCTAAGATAGTGCTGTTTGGATGCGCACTTCTTCGTAACTTGGTGACACACCAGCTCTGAATCCCCGAAAATCTGCAGGTGTTTGATTCCGAGCCTCTCCGCCTTTCGCAAACCCAAGCACAGGGCTTCGTATTCCGCCGAGTTGTTAGTGCAGCTCCAGGCCAACCTGTAGGTATAGTCCTTCTGGATTCCGGTTGGAGAAACCAAAAGTACCCCTGCACTGGCGCCATTTTTGCATCGCGCGCCGTCAAAGAAAAGCTTCCACAGCTCTTCGGGTGCAAGCCCTACTTCCTTTGCAGCTGATATGTCAAGCCTCTCGGGCTGTACAATGGAGTAACAGCCATGTTTTGTCTCAATTACGGCATTGAAGTCCCGTAAAGAGAACTCATCTTCAAGCTGTAGCACTTCGAAGGCTTGCTCAGTCAGCTCTACTGTCACCAGCTCCTCCTCTGACAACTGGACCATGCAGTCCAACTCTCCTCCGGGTATCTTATCTACTAGGAAGGTGGAAGGCTTCTCATTGAAAATTTTCACTCTCCTTCCTTTGAAGGGCACTTCCATGTGTGAGTAGTCTAGAGACAGGTACCCGCCCAACTTCGCAGTGAACTCCCGAGAGAGACACATGCCGAAGTAGGGTTCCGAGTCAACAACCACGACCTCTTGGATGACCACGATGTCGAGAGCCTTGTGTAGTCGGATAGGGATGTCCTTTATGACACCAACTGTCTTGACAGGGGTGTCGTCTAATTGCAGCACGCCTTGGCTGCTCCGTGTGTATTCCATCCCGATCTCATCGCAGACGGCCTTCGGCATCACAGTCGTGGAAGCACCAGAATCCACCATGCAGTTGTGAACTATGTGCCCTTGCATCCGTAAAGACAGATAAAAGGGTGGCGGTCTGTTCTTCCCAGTGGCTGAGACTGTCAAAGGTTGAACCAGGACAGCGGGCTGTATCTGCTTGCCGCTCTTCATGTTCTTCAGTGATTCTTGCAGCAGATCCACCTGGCCTGGGAGCAGAAGAGCATCATACATGCTGATTCTAGCAGGTGTTCTTTTCAACTCGTCTACAATGCTGTAGCCCGAGGTACTAGCCCGAGGTGTCCCGGGCAGTAGTTGTTGTTAACTACCAGCCCACAAGGATAAAAAGGACTCCCCATTCATTTTAAGAGGGAGCGTGTGCATCTATTGTAATCAAAGATCATGTATAATCTCTATAATGCAAGTGTCGTCCAGGAAGGAGTAAATACAATAACTATTCATCCTTCATCTGTGTGTTTGTGTATACATTTGGTGTGATGTCATTGTTGTAGCAGGGTAGATTCATAGGTTGTTCTTCCAAGTTGTGTGTGTAGGATTGAAGTCGAAGTTGCAATCCAAGGGTGTCGTACAAGGAGTGTCGTACAAGTCTTGCCAACAAAGGTTGTCGTACAAGTAAAGTCATTGTCGTACAAGTGACTGCCATACAAGCAATTGTCGTACAAGTGGAGTCTTAAGCAAAAACCTAAGGAATCATCAGGTATTATAATCATCACTCATTTGGTATTATAATCATTCCTTGTAATAAAGATAAATATTTCATTAAGGTACTCGTTCTATGATCAACCCCGGCTTACCCTCTATTTTTGTGCCACTAGTGGGCTTGTTATTTCCGGCAATTACAATGGTTCTCTCGTATTTCTATATTCAAAACGACAATATTTTTTTAATCTGATTCGGTGATATTTCATAAATTGGGTTCAATTTTTCAATCATAATACAATAGGGATAAATAGAGATCTTTTGGATAATATAACATAACCTCTTGTAAAGACGAACGAAATGGATCTAAATAGACGCATCCATCTATATTTAGATCTATTCATATATGATAAATAGATGCAAACGTACCATCTGTAATCTATTCATCATGTCGTACACATCACTTGTCGTACAAGTGAAGTTGTTAAGTAATTTTCATACAAATGGATGATATTACTGATTGCATTCTCAGTTGACTACTGAATCTGTCATATCAAACTGTTCCTCTAAGCGTTGGAGTACTCACCACCATGCTACATTTGGCAGCGTTGTCATCTGACGTTCGAACCAACACCGCGTGAGCCTTGGAGAGGTGAATGACAGATAACTTGCCGCGGGGACATAGGAGATGTGGCTGCAAAAGAATTGAAAGCCAACCAGTAAGGAGTAGGAGAATTGCACAACATCTAAGTGTTACACAAGATTCAAATGTTACTAATGAAGCATTATAGTCAAGATTGACGGAACTTGAAGAACTAGAGGTAGAATGCGTGTGAAGTCCTCAACTGGAGGATAGTTATTTCAAGAAAGTAAAAGGTTAAAAGAGTTGTTTTTTGGCAAACGAGGGTTGGACCGAAGAAAACATTCACACAAGTGATGACAAAGGCGCCAATATGGAGTGTGCACAAGGAGACAAGGCGGAATAGCTGGTAACGCCAGCACAAGTGCGGAGGAGAGTGCCTAGAGGTAGAGGACAGGAGTCAAGCACAAGGGCAACCTTGGGAGAGTGTGTGGGAGCGGAGACCAAAGCTAACGTTCATGTATTCGTAGAGGAGGTCGCTAAGTGTAGGTGCATAGGGAAGCGATCAAAGACCGTTAGCTAGTATTGAGTCGAGTAACGAAGACCAACCACCAATGGTTACTTTACATTACCTTGAGGATCATCAACCATAGTGTATCTTGGTAGCTTGCTATGTCTTGCATGCTCAACTAGGTAACAGATGTATTGCAAACTGTGATGATACTACATGCTCGATTTCATTCACTACCTGCAGCATATATTTGTTGTGGGTGATCTTCTATGGTGTCTTTGTTTACCTAGTGTGACATTGCATGACAAGTTAATTTACCTTCTGTATTATTTTACTACATTATGTATGTTGCATAGTGCATGACAAAATATTCTTTATACTACATTTTGGTGTCATTGCCAACATGGACCCCGATGGGTGATTTGAAAAGTTGATGAGAAAAAGCCCAAACCTCACTCAAGGACAAAGACAAAAATGACAATAACGTGATCAGCCCACTCAAAGATCAGAAAGGATTGCATGCAGAGCACATAGTGTGGCTGGTGACAAGGAAGGAACAATGAAGAGCCTCGTGTGACTAACAATGAAGCACATGTGAAGAACACCCCCAACCAACCAGAAAGAACAAATCGAAGTGTACATAAGAATTGCCCCTTCCCCCAAAGGAAGTAAGCATAGAAAATTGGACTTCTACAATGCCGCCTCACAACAAGGGAAGAGAGGACGTGCAAACACCTCACACAAGAAGACGAACATAAACAAGTCATTGTGAGCATTGCATGTGTTGGCCCTGTTGCCATGTTTTCAAGATCTGTAAGTGTGCTGCTCTTCCCTCCCTCCTCTTTCTCCCTTTCTCCATCTTTCCTTTTCCCCTTTCCTGCAGTTTCATTCCTCCCTTTTTTCCCTTGTACTTCCCCCAGTCAAGTTCCCAAAACTGAGCAAGTGTCCCCTGAAAAATTCTAAGTGTCAGGGCGCAACCCGACTTCGCAGCGAAGTCGGGGTGCGCCCTCAAGTCTGAGCGCAGTAGGGGATGCGAAGTGCGAAGGCAGGCTGAAACGGAGCAAAATTTGACTAAGTGTGGGGGCGCAACCCGACTTCGCAGCGAAGTCGGGTGCGCCTTTCTTCCGTGCGCACTTGGGAAAGCAAGGAGAAAATCAGCTAAGTGTCGGCGCAACCCGACTTCGCAGCGAAGTCGGGGTGCGCTCCCTTTCCAGTGCGCAGTCCGAACAGCGGAAAATCAGCCAAGTACCGGTGCGCAACCCGACTTCGCAGCGAAGTCGGGGTGCGCCCTTGACCGGTGCGAGCATGGGCAAGATTCATCAAGCAAGCCAGAATTTGGCTAAGGCACGGAGGCCCTCCCCAACTGCGTTGTTCCCCACCTACGCCACCCGACAGCGCTCCGATCCCGGGCGAAGTTGGACAAACTGCCTTTCAAGGCAGACACGTGTCACTCATCAGAATCCGACAAGTGTCCAGCCTCGGGATTCGAGCCGAGATGTGACGGGATAAAGGACAAGCATGGACAGCATTACCTACGCCAGCTGCCCCTATTTAAGCTGATGAGAAGTTTCATCTACCGCAGCTACCCGCATTCCTGCTGACCAGAGGTTTGACCGCACGCACTGCCACGTAGCTGTACAGCTTTCAGGGAGACCTTGCTGCAAGTACAGTCCTCGCCGACAGAAGTCAGCATCAGCAGCTCTTCAGCCGCTTTTGTCAGCTATTGTCTTGTCTGGGACTTTGTGCCCGTGAATGTAATCGGGGGAACTTGGGCTATAAATAGCCGGATCATTTCATTGTAAAAGGGGTGGAAGGGGAATATACTGCTAGGGAACCATTGTAGCCGTGCGTTTGCTTCTAAATACAAGATACATACTTGGCTCGCTTCATCGTCTTCATTTTGTATGCCGCCTCTCCTTGTCATTTCTGCCTCATGTTTCTTATTTCATTGCTTATCGTTGTACCGAACTCGGACTCCAGTATTTGGTGATTAAGTATTCCCTGGAATGCATAGATAGAGGATACATAGGATGCATGATAGCTGTAGTTTCAATATGTGTTTTGTATAGGAATGTTGTTAGTAGTGGTGATTGATCGTTGTCGTGCTGCTTATTCCCCCCACCCAACTCAAATCACATTTGGATTCTCTTTCCGCATGTGTATCTCTTTCCCTGCACTCTTAGCTTAAAACACTAAAAACCCACAGGAAGCCGGCCTTCTCCGGAGATTGGCACGGAAGGCATTCCTTCCTTCCGGCCTTTCAATCTGGTGGGCGAATCTGGGGCGCATTATACCAAATCCTTTCCTCATGGCAGATTCGTAACCAACAGTTTCTCTGGCACGCCCGGTGGGACATGGAAGTTTCCCACCCCAAGACAGAATCGAAGCACTGGTGTTCGCTTCATTGCTGTTAAAAATCAGAGCACCTGGCGACTCTGCAAGTACCCGAATACTCTCTGAGTCCGTGAAGACCGGTCCGAACGCCTTCATGCAAACGAGAAGGTGGCGAGCAAGGAATCCGGGAGATCAGCCTGACCTTTACGAAATCGACATTGCCGCTCCAGGAGAGCGCGTCAGGCTGGCCGATCACCAAGCTCGCATAGAAGAACCTGAAACTGAAATTGAAGAAGCTGAGGGTGAAGAGCAATCTACATCCTCGGACGATACCGATACCGAGTACACTACCGGAGGAGAAGAAGACATGGCTGCCCAGCAGAACGATGATGATCTCTTCCCGGCGGTAGACTCCACGGGGCCCTTGGCCCTAGTCGGACAGCAAGCTGTGCCCCCCGCCGCCTTAAAGTCTATCCCTACATATGATGGCTACGGCAAGACGGCGTACGAACACATCCAAGACATTCTGGCCCCGGCTGCACTACATTCCATCACTGATGAGGGTGTGAAGACCCGTCTTCTGGCCCTTTCCCTAAGGGGAAAGCTTCTCTCCTGGTGGAGATCACTGCCAGAGGGATCTATCACGGGGTGGCGCCAGCTAGCCGGCAAGCTCGTGAAAGGATGCAACGAGTCTGTTGATCCCTCTTCCTTGTTGCATCAGTTCCAAAGCATCCAACGACACCCCCAAGAGGAGGTGTCGGACTTCAACATACGGTTTGCGAGGTCTTGGAAACGAGTACCTCGCGAACTTCGACCTTCAGGCTGCGCACTACTACCTGAGGTCTTTCAACTCAGACATTTGCCTGCTGCTGAAGATAGCCCGAATTGACTCGTTCCCAGCTCTGTACGAGGCTGCCCAACAAGCTGAAATGGATATCATTTCCATAGGCAGACTCCCGCACAGAGTACAGCCACCCATTTACCCTGACTTTCCTCAATCCCAGTACCCATCAGCTTCGGTATGATGCCGTCCACTTCAGGACAGCAACCCCAATAAGAATGGAATTTGACGCCGGTCGTAAACCCTTACGGCCCGCCACAAATTCACTATCCGCCTCCTCCTCCTCCGCATTATCCAACACTCCCAGCTACCTCGCCGTATGCGCAGTACTCTACACCTCCTCCATTGGCTGCCTTACCTCCGCCTGCTCAGTTGCCGCCTCCGGACAATGATATTCAAAACAAAATCCTCCAGGAGGTGCGGGCTTTGGCCTCCGGATATCACACCATGTCCAACGACATGACTATACTGAAGAAGAAACAGGCCCAGATGGACCTTGTTCCAAGGAGGCCATATCCTCCTCCGGCACTGACAAAAGATCAAGCCCCAGAACGGCGAGATCAGAGGCGGCCTCCTGCAAGAAATGCTGCCATTGAAGACCAACCTGGCACTTCTGGCCAGGATAACTGGTGCACCACATGCAACGACCCGCATTCGGAAGAAGATCGCACACCGCACCAAAGATTACCTCCGGACTCGCGGGCAGCGCCATAGAGGACGAAGAACTCTACATGATCCTGGACGACGAAGGCAACTTTGCCGTCCCAGAGGAAGATTTGGTGTTGCCCCTTGCCAAAGAAGACAGAAAGCTCATTGAAGCCGCCGCAAAGCCCTTGAAGGTATACGCCGGGAGAGACAAGGCGCAACCTGCCGGGCTGCCACCTGACAAGAGGCTGTGGCCTTACACAGCCAAGAAAAAGCTCCCGCAGCCAAGCCTCCCGCAGCAAAACCAGCTCCTTCTCCAGCCAAAGCTCCCGCTGCTCAGCCTCCAGCTGAAACAAAAGAACAAGCTCAGGAGAAGCTGAGGTACCCGTCTCTGACAAAGAGACAGAGAGTAGAGGCCACGCAGCAATACCGCACCAAGTATGAGCCTGCAAAGGAAACGGAGGGAGCTAGCACCTCAGGCTACAACATAGTGGATGAGCTGAAGAGGACCCCCGCAAGGATAAGCATGTATGATGCTCTCCTGCTCCCGGGGCAAGTTGATCTGCTGCAGGAATCTCTGAAGAGCATAAAGTGTGGCAAGCAGATACAGCCTGCTGTTCTGGTTCAACCCCTGACAGTCTCTGCCACTGGGAAGAACAGACCACCTCCCTTCTATCTGTCATTACGGATGCAAGGGTACATAGTACACAACTGTATGGTGGATTCTGGTGCCTCCACGACCGTAATGCCGAGAGCCGTCTCGCGACGAAATCGGGATGGAGTATACAAGGAGCAGCCAAGGCGTGCTGCAACTAGACGGCACCCCTGTCAAGACAGTCGGTGTCATCAAAGACATCCCGATCCGGCTGCACAAAGCTCTCGACATAGTGGTCATTCAAGAGGTCGTGGTTGTCGACTTGGAACCCTACTTCGGCATGTGTCTCTCCAGGGAGTTCACTGCGAAGCTGGGAGGGTATCTGTCTCCTGGATTACTCGCATATGGAAGTGCCCTTCAAAGGAAGGAGACCGAAGATCTACAACGAGAAGCCTTCCACATTTCTAGTGGAGAAGATACCCGGAGAAGAGTTGCAGGACCGCATGGTTCAGCCGACGGAGGAGGAACTGGTGGTGGTAGACATGACGGAGCAAGCTCTTGAGCTGCTGCAAGTAGAAGATGAGTTCTCCTTGCGGGACTTCAACGCCGTGATCGAGACTGAGCAAGGCTGCTACACCGTCATCCAGCCTGAGAGGCTTGACAAGTCAGCCAAGAAAGAGGTAGGACCTGCACCAGAGAAGCTATGGCAGCTTTTCTTTGATGGCGCCCGATGCAAAAATGGCGCCGGTGCAGGTGTACTCCTGGTTTCCCCGACCGGAATCCAGAAGGACTACACCTACAGGCTGGCCTGGAGCTGTACCAACAATGCGGCGGAGTACGAAGCCCTATGCTTGGGTTTGAGAAAAGCGGAGAGGCTGGGGATTAAACATCTGCAGATCTTTGGCGACTCGTAGCTGGTGTGCAACCAGATTACGAACAAGTGCGCCTCCAAGAAGCACTATCTCAAGGCGTACCGTAATCGGGTGTGGGACCTGATGGAGTCATTCGACTCATTGAATGTCAGAGCCATATCGCGTGAGAAAAACAAGCACGCTGACATTCTGGCGTCTGTTGGAGCCAGGTACGTTCCGGCCGATGACACCGTCCGTAAGCCGAAGCCGGTCCGTACCATTTACAGTGCCTTCGTGCTCGATAAAGACACCCACTGGCAGGTGTTTGACCGTGACGAGGAGATCGTCACATTTTTGGTTACCGAAGCGTGTTCAATCGAAGGTAGAGACCCTAATGACGAGCAATATGAGGGGTTGATACAGTTAAAAAATAATCATGTCCCGAAAGGACTGATTACACTAGAGAGTCTCTTTGATCAGAATGACAGAGCAATATCACACAGGATCAAAGTAGACCCCAAGCAGTACGTCGACCTGGAGCTTGAACCCGGAAAGACAATCAAGGTCGGAACGGACTGCACCAAAGAGGAACTCGAGCAGATCAGATCATTATGCCGAGAGTTCCCCGACATAGTAGCCTGGTGCTACCAGGACTTGAAGGGGTATGACAGACAGATAATCCAAGGATACCATTGAGCTAGAAGATGGTGCAAAACCATTCCGACGTAAGCAAAGGGCTGCAGAATCCGAAGATCGAAGCCATGATGAAAGCCGAGCTCCCGAAGATGCTGGAAGCCAAGATCATCTACCCCATCAAGCATTCATCCCGGGTTGCGAACTTGGTTCCCGTGAGGAAGAAAAACGGAGACATTCGTCTCTGTGTGGACTTCAGAAATCTGAATCAGGCCTCACTCAAAGACCATTATCCGCTTCCCAGATCGATCAGATCCTCCATATAGTTGCTGGAGCGCAGAGATTCTCCCTCCTAGATGGCTTTTCTGGGTACAACCAGATCTGGGTCAAAGATGAGGACCAACATAAGACAACGTTCACCACCAAATGGGGAACGTTCGCCTATCAACGCATGCCCTTCGGCTTATCCAATGCTGGCGCCACATTCCAGAGAGCCATGGACTTGGCCTTCCGAGAGCTGCTTAACAAGGTCATTGTCATCTATTTGGATGACATGACTGTATTCTCTCATAGGAGAGAGGACCATGTTTCCCACCTGCGGCAGATATTTGAGAGATGTCGTGAATTCGGCATTTCCATAAACCCGAAGAAATCAGTCTTCGCGGTAAGAGAAGGTAAGCTGCTGGGACATGTCATCTCCGAGAAAGGCCTTGCAGTGGACCCTGACAGAGCCGAGGCTCTCCTCCGCTTGCCCGCCCCAGTTGACAAGAAAGGGCTACAGTCCTTCTTCGGCCAAATCAATTTCGTGTGGAAGTTCATACCGGACTTCGCACAGGTGATCAAGCCCATGGCCGAACTGCTGAAAAAGAATGCTGAATTCTTATGGACTGATGAGAGGAGACAGGCCTTCGAGGAAATCAAGGCCCGAATTGCACAAGCTCCGGTGTTGATAAACCCGGATTACTCCAAGGACTTCATCCTGTACGCGGTGGGAGAACCCGAGAGTTACGCCGCAGTCCTGACACAGAAGGGAGACGATGGCGAAGAGCGCCCCATAGCGTTCTTAAGCCAGGTGATCCAGCCGCACGAAGAGAAGTACAATTTTATTGAGCGGCAGGTTCACGCGGTCATGAAGTCTCTCCGAAAGTTCAGGCACTTCGTCTCCCAGAGCCGGACAACTGTCTTCGTGATACACCCGGACGTCCGAAACTTCATCATACAAGGGGAGCCGGGTCACAAGAGAGCAGGATGGATTGCCAAGATCCAGGAGTTCGACATCGAGGTGCGGCCAACAAAGCTTATCAGAGGCCGAGCCTTGTGCCAGGAGCTGGCCCGAAGCGCAGCAGCCGAGATATCTGCCTGTGAGTGGGAAGATCCGACAGCAACTACCAACCTAGCCAACTCCTTACCAGAGGAGAGTGACTGGACAGATGACCTGGTGAGGTATTTCTGCACCGGGAGATGTCCAGACCACCTAAATGCCTCACAAAGAAGGAGGTTTCGGCTAGGTGCATTGAAATACACTCTTCGCCCCGAGGGGCTTTACTTCAAGAACATTGACGGCATCCTGTTGCGGTGCGTCAAGAAAACCGACCAACCCAGGATCCTCGGAGAATTTCACTCCGGGATGCCTGGGGGTCACCATTCTGCAAGGCCTACGGCCTTGAAAATAATCAGAGCTGGGTATTATTGGCCCACTCTCTTCACAGACGCACATGCGGTCTGTGCAAAATGTGACAAATGCCGGAGATTTGCTGGCAGAAACAGAAAAGCACCCCTGCCCCTCCAACCAATCCAAGCCGAGACTCCGTTTCAGGAATGGGGTTTGGACTTCATCGGGGTCATTACGCCGAACTCTGCAGCAGGGCACAAGTTCATTCTTACCGCCACCGACTACTTTACGCGGTGGGCAGAGGCGATCCCCACCAAGAATGCGGACCAGGAGACGGTCATCGGGTTCCTCGAGAGCCTCATTACCCGTTTCGGGGTCCTTGAGTCAATAGTGACGGACAATGGTCCGGGGTTCGCAGGCGCTGTACTCACGGAGTACACCAGCAAGTACGGCATTTATCACAAAATGTCTTCCAATTACTACCCGCAGGGGAACGGCCTGGCCGAGTCTACTAACAAGAATCTACTGAAAATCATCAGAAGGACAGTAGAGAAAAACAAGAGGACTTGGCACCTACTCCTGAATCGGGCACTGTGGGCGGATAGAATATCCTTCAAAAAGTCTATCAAGACATCCCCCTACGCGCTCGTGTACGGCAAGGAGGCAGTCCTGCCAACCCACATAGAAATTCCCGCCCTCTGGATGCTGGATGAAGAGAGAGGTAGCGGAGATCCTGTGGACGACAGACTGTGCCAGCTGCTGCAGTTAGAGGAAGACAGAGAGAAAGCATACCAGGCCTTCACCAAGCATGCTGAAGCAACCCAAGGCTGGTTTGCAAAAGGCACCACCGCCCGAGTTTTCAAAATCGGGGACCTGGTGCTGAAGTGGGACTCGCTGAAGGCAAAGCCGGGCAATCACGGCAAATTTGATGCCCTCTGGGAGGGTCCTTATCAGATTGCCCGGGTGAATCAGTTCAACGCATTCGTGCTCCGGGATATGGAGGGACAGCTTCTCCCCATTCCCGTCAACGGGTTCCACCTCAAAATTTATCACCACTGAAGGCACCCAATGGGTCCTTCCTTGTACAGTTTTCCTTTTGTATTTTTTAGTTTTCAGAATGTACATATTCAGCATTCAGTTCTTTTTAGTTTTCAAGAGCCCAAGTAGGACTTAAAGCAAACCCCGACTTCGCAGCGAAGTCGGGTGTCGCTCCTTGGATAGTGCGAAGTTCGAAAGAAAGCAGCTGACAAGAGGGGCAAAAATTTGGCTAAGTCTGGGTGCGCAACCCGACTTCGCAGCGAAGTCGGGCTGCGCACCGTCTTGGGAGCGCAGTTGGGAAAGGCAAGGCTGAAAACGGCTAAGTGTCAAAATCAGACTGCGCAAGCAAATCTGAGCGAAGTCGGATTGCGCCCATTTTTGGGCGAAGTCCGAGTGCGCTCCCATTCTCGGGCGCACCCTGGTAATCCGTCACGGGAAGAAAAAATGGCTAAGTGTCAAATCAGACTGCGCAACCTTTGGGGCGAAGTCTATCTGTGCAGTCAAACATGGGCGAAGTCGGAGTGCGCTCTTTTCGGAAGTCCGAGTGCGCCTCATTTTGGGCGCACCCTGAATTACCCATCACGGAAAACATGAAAAATTCTAAGTGTGGGCCCAGAGCGCAGTACGGCACGGTGCGAAGTTGGGTCATGGGCCAGAAATTCTCCCTTGGAAAGTGTGCCCAGACGGCGGCGATGACGTCATAAAAAGCACGAGGTCCAAAGAATGTTTAATGATTGCACGACTTTCAAGAACGATGTCATTAAGAAAGCAAGGCGCATTTGGACCAACTGCAACTTGGGTGCGCTTTTCAAGATTAAACCCATGCACGGCCACCAAAATCTTATAACGCTTCCACCAACTTCCAGTTAACCGTCTTAACTTCCTCCCCAGCGCCATTAAAGCTGCAACCCTTGCCTAGAAAAAGGACCCCGGCATACTCGTAAAATTCAGATTGTCAAGCTGACCCCGAAACCGCATAGCGCAGAACTGAGAAGCCAGAAGCCGTAATTTCCTGTCTCTGCCCATCCTAACAGAGAAAATGGACAAGGGGAAAGCGCCCGTACAGGCGCAATCCAGTGACGCAGAGCCTGAAGCTGGGGAGCAGACGGAATCCAGCGCTCATGAGAGCGAAGTGCCGCAGGAGCAGAAAAGGAGAACCCGGACGAAGAGGTGCGTAGTTGGGCAAATTCCGCCGCCGCCCGTTAATCACCTGGCCGGGTACAAGGACGGCTCTTTCTCCATCAGCCTCACCAAGCTGCGGCCGAATATTGCGAAGTGGGCAGACAAGGTTTCGCCCTCACACCATGTCGGGGCTGCGTATAAATCGAACCTGTACTGGTTCCTGTGCCCTCCTACTCACCAGTGCCCAGAGCTGATTGAAGCGATTGTAGAATATTACAAGCCAGCCGCCCGGCAAGTCTGCGACAACAAGGGAAAAGTGTTGTTCACACTCTTCCGGGAGAGCGTCCAGCCAACATTCGCCCAAGGCTCCAGTATGAACCCGACGCGATTGTCAGAAGGGTTAATCTGGATGAGCAAACCGGCAGATTCACGCAGACCAAGCGGATGAGAGATTTCCTCAACTCAGAGCTGAAGACTCCGCTGGCACCGGACAATGGCCGTCAGGCCCCATACCACTGGACAAATTTGAAAACAAGTACATTTATATCATCCTGGCATGGGTCCTCGGCTGCGATTCTGACAAAGTGGTACGGCCGTACCAGCTGGCACTGGCAGAGTGTATCCTGCACGGGGAGTTTTACGACTCCACAGCGCAAAAGAGTGGGAAGCGCCCCATTTTCTTCGACTGGGCAGACTGGTGGCGTACGCCATTCATTCTAACCATAGTCAGGCTGCAGCAGAAGCAGTCAACGGAATTCCGGTTTTGCTCCTTCCTCGCATGGCTGTGCCTGTACCACATGCACTACCGGATGAACGTTCCTGACTTGAAGAAAGTAAACGAAAAAGGAGAGTCGCTGCCCGTGTACGAATGGACCGAGATCCTGTACAGAAAAGGGTCATTCTATGAGTTTAATCTTAAATTTTGTGCATGGTCATGGGGTTGTTCAACCGTAAGGCATCCCGCCCGCCAGAAGTCATGACAAGATACCTGAGGAAGAATGAGTACGGGGATACCTTCCGGCTGACGCAGGGCATCATGGTCAGAATCTACGGATTCAAGGGGAAGTCGTTCCTGCTGCCCTACTTCTGCACTGACCACCAGTTCGGGATGGAGATTGCGCGGCAGATGGACTATGTCGAAGAAGAGTTCGGCCAGGGCAAAAAGAGAGGCCATATCTTTCAGTATCCCATCACCTGGGCGAATACCCAAGTTTACGAGATCGGACAACATGTCTACCTCGAGCGAGAGCTCATCGACATGGGTCTAATAATGCTGCCGCAGCGCTGGAAGTACGACCCAATTGGGGTCAGGGGTAAATTCACGCATATCTGTCCCCGAGCCGAGATCATGCAGGAAAGGTTCAACAAAACAGGCGCAGACCTGGAATGGCACATCGAGCAGATGCAATCATGGCCTCCATGGCATGATTTTTACTACGAGGAGGTGGCATACGACCCAGAGCGGAACCCGGATCACCGGCTGGATTCTGCGGGCTTCAAAAGATTTCTCGCCAAGGTGGCGCCCCTCAACTGGCAAAGGACAAAGTCGTCGAATGCTGGAAGATGAGATGCCGCACGCAACACGACAAATCCAACCGAAAAACGCTGGCCGTTGATGATGAGTTTTCGGCGCTATATGATCAATACGCTGACACGTGGCGGCCCTTCGAATTTCGAAATTGCGTTCCCCAAGGCGCTAGGAAAAGGTATACAAGGAGGCCCCCGTCCCAGCAATCGTCAACTCCAGCAACTTCCAACGCAACTCCGACGAGCAGTCAAGTGGGCCCGATGCAGCTTGTAGCTTCTGAAGCAGTACCCGAAAGGGCGCAAAGGTCAGAAAGGTCAACCCCTGAGGTGGCCCCTCAAGCGAAAAAAGCGCCTGCGCTACCAGCTAGCAAACCGATCGCAGCAAGCATCCTTCCAGCTAGACCCGGTACAAGTTTACCATGGGGACATCACTACCTGCCGCCCCAACCTCATCTCCTTCCTGCGAACCAGCCACAGCGCCGAAGAAAAGAAGAAGAAGAGTGAAAAGGCCAAGCGGCCTAAAGAACCTGTGCAACAGCCAGCCGCGGCGCAAACAGAGACAGCAGCGCCGGAGATCGTCTCACTGGACAGCCCTGAGGCTGAAGCTGAAACCCGGCCGAAAGCGTCCCTCAAACAATGGCTCAGGCGGAGCCCGCAGGTACGTCCACTTCCCCGCTCCCCAAAGTCTCAGTCGGCCCTGCCGTAACGCCGTCCCCCATTTCATCAGGGCAAGCCGTAGCTACATCCTCTTCTTCCCAAACGGCCCAACCATCCAACAGCCCCCATTCTTTCGACCAGTTCGCTCAGGACCCTAACGCCTTCCAGTCCCTGAGCCAAACCCTGGAACCCTCGCCCGCGGCCAGTGTCGAAGCTGCACATACATCGCCGCGCCCCTCACCTCAGTTGTTCAAAACCCCACCAACACCGTCCACTCAGCCGCCCGCCTCCCCTAGGACCCGGTCGCCCTTAAAAGCGGCCACTCCTTCTGGAATCCCTCCTACTTCGCTGTTTGCAGGAAAGATGCCGCAACAGGACCAGATGCTGGAAGATCTCGACTTCATGCAGACCGCAGATGACCAGCCTCTGGCAGCAAGAGCCGCAGGAGGTTCCGCCTCTTTCCTTCAAGGCGTCAAACGGAGGAGAGCCGAAGAGATAGCTGCCCCGGTAAAGCGCACCAGGTACGACCTGGACAGGAGAGTGCTTACAACTGAGAAATTGATCCCAAAAGTGAAGAAGCCTCTCCGGGAAATGACCGAGGCGGACTATGAGCACCAAGTCAAGGAGAAGAGCTTCGATGACATAAACGAGGAGCAAGAAATCAACGGCATTCGCCGCAGAACCAATAATCTCCTTGTCAAGCGGCTTGAGACCCAGGAGGCGCTGTTTCAACTGCAGAATAGCGCCAGGCAGCTGGAGGAAGATCTGGCTAGGGCCACCGCGCAGCTGGGATCTGCACAGCAGGAGATAGATGAGCTGAAAGCCCAGCTGGCCGCCTCTCAGCAGGAGGCCGCAACGCAGAAACAGACAGCCGAGCAGCTGTCAGAGGAGAAAAAGGCAGCGCTGGAGCAGGTTTCTCAGCTCCAGGATTCGTTGAAACAGCGCACAGTCACAACTTGAAGAGAAAACATCACAGACGACGGCCTTTTCAAAGGACAGAGTTAAGGAGATGCGGGCTGGTCTTTCTATAGGGTTGCAAGCCCAACCTTGTTAAGTCCATATCGGTCCTAGATTTCGCATCCAAGATCGAAGAAGTGTCTGCCCAGGGAAAGCCTGTGGTAGAGGAGGCCGAACACCAAGCGAGGCAATGGCTGGACCTGGCTATGAAACTTGAGGAGTTTGAGCGCAAAGGCCTCCAATTTCCCCCTATGTCCCAACTTGCCTCAGAGTGGGCAGATGCAAGGGTAACCTTGCATATTTATTTTGATAAGACAGAGAAGATAAGAACTGCCAGGAAGATGCTGGACGCATTAGAACATGAAATGAGCATTTGCCTGGCCCCCTTTCAAACTCTGTCCGAACACGGGTGCCCGAGCTACGTCAAGGATGGCGAGTTTCTGACCCTTGAGCAGGTAAAGCAGAATTGGCTGTCTTTTGAGGCAGACACAGCAGAGATTGACAGCTGGGCAGAACCAATCCAAGAAGCTCAGGTCACCCAGATGGTGTCGAAATACTGCAAAATCAACTCCTCCCTTAAGGAGTTGGGAAAAAGATATAACACCATCGACCTGCATGCAGTTGCTGCATTCCATGCAAGGACTAAGAGAGGTCAGCGACCTAGGGCCCTTCCAAGCAGCAGTCTCGGACCAAGCCAAGGCTGCATATGAACGCATCCGCGAGCGGGAAGCTGACAGCGAAGAACCTTCAGGTTCGGAGGGAGAAACGGAAGAGGCAACTGCCGGAAGTGATCCTGAAGAAGAACGGTTGCCCGGGGAGAAGCCATCAGAGCAGCGGAAAGCAGGGGAAGGAAGTTCCTCTGCACCCAATGGATGAAGGCCTGGTTCTTTGCGTCGAGGCGAGCTCGACACCCCGCGAGCCGCCAGGAATGTTGCCACATTTTGCACGGGGTGCCATGTTTTCAAAAATCTGTAAGTGTGCTGCTCTTCCTTCCCTCCTCCTCTTTCTCCCTTTCTCCATCTTTCCTTTTCCCCTTTCCTGCAGTTTCATTCCTCCCTTTTTTCCCTTGTACTTCCCCCAGTCAAGTTCCCAAAACTGAGCAAGTGTCCCCCGAAAATTCTAAGTGTCGAGGCAACCCGACTTCGCAGCAGTCGGGTGCGCCTCAAGTCCAGCGCAGTAGGGGATGCGAAGTGCGAAGGCAGGCTGAAACGGAGCAAAATTTGACTAAGTGTGGGGCGCAACCCGACTTCGCAACGAAGTCGGGGTGCGCCCTTCTTCCTGGGCGCACTTGGGAAAGCAGTGTGCAGAAAATCAGCTAAGTGTCTGGGCGCAACCCGACTTCGCAGCGAAGTCGGGGTGCGCTCCCCTTTTGGTGCGCAGTCCGAACAGCGGGAAAATCAGCTAAGTACCGGTGCGCAACCCGACTTCGCAGCGAAGTCGGGGTGCGCCCTTTGACCGGTGCGCAGTTGGGCAAGATTCATCAAGCAAGCCAGAATTTGGCTAAGGCACGGAGGCCCTCCCCAACTGCGCTGTTCCCCACCTGCGCCACCCTACAGCGCTCTGATCCTGGGCGAAGTTGGACAAACTGCCTTTCAAGGCAGACACGTGTCACTCACCAGAATCTGACAAGTGTCCAGCCCCGGGATCCGGACCGAGATGTGACGGGATAAAGGACAAGCATGGGCTGCATTGCCTACGCCAGCTGCCCCTATTTAAGCTGATGAGAAGTTTCATCTACCGCAGCTACCCGCATTCCTGCTGACCAGAGGTTTGACCGCACGCACTGCCACGTAGCTGTACAGCTTTCGGGGAGACCTTGCTGCAAGTACAGTCCTCGCCGACGAGAGTCAGCATCGCAGGCTCTTCAGCCGCTTGTGTCAGCTATTGTCTTGTCTGGGACTTTGTGCCCGTGAATGTAATCAGGGGGAACTTGGGCTATAAATAGCCAGATCATTTCATTGTAAAGTGGTGGAAGGGGAATATACTGCTAGGGAACCATTGTAGCTATGCGTTTGCTTCTAAATACAAGATACATACTTGGCTCGCTTACATCGTCTTCATTTTGTATGCTCGCCTCTCCTTGTCATTTCTCGCCTCATGTTTCTTATTTCATTGCTTACTGTTGTACCGAACTCTGGACTCCAGTATTTGGTGATTAAGTATTCCTGGAATGCATAGATAGAGGATACATAGGATGAATGATAGCTGTAGTTTCATTATGTGTTTTGTATAGGAATGTTGTTAGTAGTGGTGATTGATCGTTGTCGTGCTGCTTATTCCCCCCACCCAACTCAAATCACATTTGGATTCTCTTTCCGCATGTGTATCTCTTTCCCCGCACTCTTAGCTTAAAACACTAAAAACCCACAGGAAGCCGGCCTTCTCCGGAGATTGGCACCGGAAGGCATTCCTTCCTTCCGGCCTTTCAATCTGGTGGGCGAATCTGGGGCGCATTATACCAAATCCTTTCCTCATGGCAGATTCGTAACCAACAGGCCCCAAGGAGGGAATTTCACAGCTAAATATCGAGCGTGTGTAGCCTTCTCAAGACAAGGGAAGTCCTCGACCCAAAGAAAATCTTCTCTCCGATGAGGAACTAAGTACATACAAATTCAATCTTGTTAAATTGGAAACTGTTATTGATGATGAAGCAAGAATGAAAATTTGCGCATGAGCACCAAGCACAAACAGCTAAGATTGCCCAAGGGGTAGGCTCTATGGGTGACCAAGCAGTGGGTCAGGTAGTGCATAGAGAGGTCCAGCAGAAGAGCAACTGCAAGGAAGTGCATCCAACAGCTACACCGAAGGAAAACCCACTCTGCGAGGAGATTAACAAACAAAACAAAACAAAAATAAATTATATACATCTGTTTAGGTTTACTTAAAAGATGATAGTGTTCTAATGCCCAATTTTAGGTAATAGCTGGAATCGTGTCATGTAAGCATACAAGTCATTAAAGCTATCATCTCGTTCTCTGACTGCTTTCAGGTTATGACTGTGATCATGTTGTATGACCTCATTTAAGCTCATGGCTAGAATCATGTTGACTGCATATCCATTTTTACAATCATTGTAAGCCATAACATAAAATCCCCAAGGCCATTTGTTGGATCGAAGGTATTCTAAGACCCGGTTAATCACAGAACCTGGATTTAAAATAGTGTGCCCCTAATTTCACGTTTGACTTTCTTATCAGTGAAATCAATTATTGCTTATGATTCTTTAACATTTTCTACTTGGCATGATAATAAAACACATTCAATACAACAGAAGAAGCTTAGTCCTTTAAACTAGTCTATTCATGATCGCCATTCATCCATTCTATCACCAATAAAAGGATAAAAATAGACTTACGATATCTTACTGCCCAAGATTTCTTGAAAGAGATCTAGGCTGTGTCGTCATGAATGAAATGGGAAGTGATCCACTGGAAAAGGCACCATAATGCCAAAGTCTATTTGGTATGTAGTGTTTCTAGATAAAGAGTTGCTATAACTCAGTGCTACTAGAGTAAGATCTCTTTCAGAGGTTTGATTATATTATAGCATGCCCCACAAAAGTAGATCTCTTTAAGAAGTTTGGCTGTATCTCATGATTCAGATACCATCAGTTATTGAATAGCCCCAGATGTACACTAAAAGACATGACACTCTGTATTTATGCCTTTCTATATTTAATCTTTAGATAATCCAATCTCAAACCATAATAAGAGAACCTAAAAACTCAAAAATTATTTACAGAATGCATTAAAATGTCCAACTCTTCATAATGTTTTAGTTTGAAACTCAAAATGTAGCCCATATTTGCAAATGGGATGACTTAAATTACCTGGAATTTATGTGCTGCTTGAGAATCATTAGGATTTTTGTCCGGATGCACTTGCCTTGCCTGCAAGATATCATATTTTATATTTGCATAAGAACCTTATGTGAATAAGAGTTGAGCACTAAGAAGGAACGTATTCAAACATTACATTAGCACTGTTTCTTTCTTTTATTCACAATATGATATTATCAAAGATATAAAATTGGCTTTAACCCCTCTGTAGCAGAAATGCAAAAGAAATTGTAGTAAAAACAATAGATATTAATATAGGAATTGCAAAACAAAGATATCGATAATGATCAAGATAGCCACATAAAAGTTTTTTCAGCAATAAAGCACAGCAGTTGACGATTATGGTAATATGTACTTCCTTATAAAATCAAACCAACATCAAGAGAAGTCAATAAAGATATTTATTCTTCACTCCTACCAACATTTGTACTAGTACAATTCATTGTCCAAGGTTACCTTTTTGGGTCTACCTCCTCAATCTGTTTTATTTAGTTTGTTTTTCTGGCTAACATCTCTTTTCTAGCCAACAGTTTAGATCTTTGCTTTTCTTGTTAGAGGATGCTTTGGAAATCCGACATTCCCATTGCTACATGCTGTACTTTATAGTCCAAATTACATATGTTTGTTACTTGTAAACTTCAACATAGTTTGTTTTCTCTCTCAATAGAGATGCGTTGCTTTCCCTGGGAACCATTGTTGGTTCAAAGCTAACATGGGAAATTTATTCATGATTTGAGCCACTATTTATTAAAAAAGAAAAAGAACAGGAAAGGGTAAAATAGAAATTAAAAATAAATAAAATACTAAAATTTTAATTTAAAACATAGAAAGCAAAGTGTTTATCAAGGTAATATGTACGTCCTTATAAAATCAAACCAACATCAAGAGAAGTCAATAAAGATATTTATTCTTCACTCCTTCCTACGTTTGTACTAGTACAATTCATTGTCCAAGGTTACCTTTTTGGGTCTACCTCCTCAATCTGTTTTATTTAGTTTGTTTTTCTGGCTAGCCTCTCTTTTCTAGCCAACAGTTTAGATCTTTGCTTTTCTTGTTAGAGGATGCTTTGGAAATCTGGCATTCCCATTGCTACATGCTGTACTTTATAGTCCAAATTACATATTTGTATTACTTGTGAACATCAACATAGTTTGTTTTCTCTCTCAATAGAGATGGGTTGCTTTCCCTGGGAACCATTGTTGGTTCAAAGCTAACATGGGAAATTTCATTCATGATTTTAGTCGCTATTTATTAAAAAAGAAAAAGAACAGGAAAGGGTGAAACAGAAATTGAAAATAAATAAAATACTAAAATTAAAATTGAAAACATAGAAAGCGAAGTGTTTATCAAGGTAAGGCAAACCAAAAAATTCCTGACAAGAGGGACTAAGAAACACAGCATAATATAATTCAAGCTACATACACCATGGCAGAGGGCACAACAAAACCACTACTTATAATCTGTGGGGTGAAAAAAATCTATGGGGTCATCAACTAATAGATATCTTGTAACGAGTCTGTATAATCAACTGCTAAAATAATCCCCATTCTAAAATCTAATAAGGTCATGAAAGTAACTAATAGTCTCAGGCTCTCAATCAGCCTGCACCATTGATTAAGTCCATTTTGTTGGCTGCATAGACTATGCCAATATCAACCTTATGTCAATTAAGATTCCCACTCCTATTGAGAGATTGTCATGACTACATTGCAAGTCCCTATGTGATTGTGCAGGGCCATGGGCTACCTCCTCTTCTCTGGTACTAATATAGCTTAAGGCATCCAAACCTGCTTTTAATTGTTCTTGTATTGGTTTGTTAACTGGCTCGGACCAATATAAACACACCTAGCTTATACACATGACATATCATGATGGATACAATACCAATGTTTTGCCCCCACTCACCCACCATTATACTCCTTTTACAATGAAAACAATGTCATTTAGATTGGAACTATCAGAGCATCTTAACATATGTTTAATGTTGGCAAGACCTGGTTTATAATCTAATCATAAGTTACTCTTCTTCCATTTGAGTGTCCACACTTTATGGTTTGACCATCAATTCCGGTTTTGAAACAAAATTCTATAATTCCAACACTTCCACCAACAGAGGGTAGTATTAGGAAAAATCTTGGGAAGCACAACAAATTTTGGTTTTCTTACTCGTAACCTATGATACTTTTCATACAGATACAAAGGACTCCTAGACAAGAAAAAGAAAAATGAGTCAACTAGTTGCAGTCCTTTGTTCTTGAGATCCTGCAAAGTAGATGATGGACCTGTAAGAAGTTTGTTTAGATCATCTTATGGTCTATCAATTCCATACTCATCTTAGTTAACAATAACAATCAATACAGGCCATGAGTTTAAACGGTTTGGGTTGGGGACCTTGTAAATGGCAAACTCTTGTTAGGACCCCATCCTAGCATTATTATATAATTCTAACATTATTATTTAATGACCCCTTTCCAACGCGGGGAACCCATTCTAATGATATTGTGTAATGATATGTGGCACTTGAGCTGCCTAGTCAAGTGGGGCCATTTCATGTAACCATTATAAAGAATGTAACCGTTTGTTTGGTAGAAGATTCTAGCTCGGGTGGCACTTTGCATGTAAGCCAACCCTTGAGCATTAGGTTAGGGTTACATGAAATGTATCTTTAAAAGAAAATGGGGCATAGACAAATGTATTTTTTTGCATATTGAATCAAAGTATTGTAAGGAGGTTGCCCCCTCGAAGAGGCCAGTGATTTGGTATTGTGACTTTGCGAGATTAATATAGATTTATGCATTTCAATTTCGAATTGCAATATTTTGTTCTTCATGAATTATTGTTTTATTGCAATATTTATGTGGATGTGCTTATTTTAATTAAAAGGTTCTTAACAAGAGGTATCAAAGCACTTTTCAAGGCGATGTTCCGCTGCGACTACAACAGTTCTTGCCTTGCCATTTCTATTGTTAGGTATAAATTTTCCGTGTTTTCATTTTTCTGCTTGCTATCCTATTAATATATATATATATATATATATATATATATTGATCCCTTTTCTATTATGTTTTAGTTTAATAGGTTAAAAACCATGTGTCGGGGGTTTTAAAATATCATAGAGGAGTTGTCATTATTGGCTAAGCTAGATTGCCTGTAAAGCATCTAGTGAAGTGAGAGGTGATCAAGCTCCAATACCCAAGCCTCAAACAACACCCGTATATAGACTTGAGCTCCCACGTATCTTCGGGTATATCGAGAGACCCCTTAGGATTAGGAGAAAACTTTAGCCCTAGGAAGCTTTTTGATTGTGTATCTATCCATAATCCACCGCGGAGTTGTCATTATTGGCTGAGCTAGATTGCCTATAAAGCATCTAGAGAAGTGAGAGGCGATCAGGCTCCAATACCCAGGCCTCAAACAACACCCATATACGGACTTGAGCTCCCACGTATCTTGGGGTATATCGAGAGATCCCCCTAGGATTAAGAGAAACCTTTAGCCCTAGGAAGCTTTCTGACTGTGTATCTATCCATAGTGCACCGAGCATAGCACTGAGGAAGATCACCCTCTCGTATTGTCAAAGAGGCCGGTAGGGTGCTCAACGGTATGCATGGAATCTTCCTTGAGTAGTGGCTTAAAATATTGGTCCGAGCATTATCATTTGTCGCTACGGTATAACAAAGGGCTATGGACAGTGCATACGCCTTGGCCTGGAGTACCTTGTTTCTGTTGAATATTAACCTAAATGTCAAAAACCCTACCACAAAAATTGAGCATACTAAAGAGACTACACTATCACCAAATATACTAAACTAAAATAGACGAAAGAAATTGTGTGGGAAGTTACAAACAAGACAAGGGCTATGAGTGTATAATCAAAAAAGACAGGGGGTGTCAGTAACAATCGGATATCATTTCAGCCAGGGTCACAGTCAGTAACAGTCAAGACAAAGTCTACCTTTGCAATTGTCAGTTACAGTCGAAAATCATAATAGTCAAGGAATTGTCAGTAACAAAGTCTGCCAAGCCAACCATCAAAAACAGTGACTTAAAAAAGTCAGATAGAATAGTTCTCAATAACAGTCACTATAGGGTCTGCTCAGGGGGTTGTCAAACAAAAGTCAATTTTCCGAGTGAACAGAGACTCCAGGAGAAAAACAGACAACACTTCCCTAGAAAGAAAAGAAGTCTAGGGTGTCGAAAAAATTCATTATGAGACCTAGCCCATTGTATTCGTTTTTTCAAGTTGATTGTTTTGATATATAACACCCAAACACTTTCTTTGACCCATTACTAAAAATAGTAACTTCTGGAACAACACTTCTATTTTTAATAAGTCAATTGGGGTGGTCCAAATCACATATAAATGGATAGAGGGAATAGAGGAGCAATGAAGGAGTTGGAACAAAGCCACTATATGGAACAAAATAAAATCAAACACTTAGTAACCTACAAAGCCAAATGTCACACATTGGACAAGAAGTTAAACAGATGAAAGATCACATGTAGATTATAAAAATTGACCAGGTTAAAGTCAAAGTAGTGATTGAAGAAAGATTCTTAGAGGTTGAAGAGCATATAAAGGAAGGCCCAAAAGTATTACAGCTTATTGACATTGAAGGACTAGATGGTAGTTTAGGCAATAAAGAGAAAAAAACTCATCTTGCTATTTTTGACATATACCCCGTTTAAGATGCCCAAATTAGACTTTCCCAAGTTTAATGGAAAGGACGTTGATGGTTGGTTGTGTCGGGCAGATCAATTCTTCAAACTCCATAATGTTCCCCGATATTTGTGGGTCACCATGGCATCTTTTAACTTTGAATATGAGGCCTTACAATGGTATGAATGGTTACAAAACACAACTCTTGACCTTTCTTGGGAAGACTTTGAGTCCCAATTACTCACTCATTTTGGCCCTAGTGAGTATGTGGACTTTACAAGAGCCTTAGCCAAATTGAAACAAACCTCTACTGTCCGGGAATACCAGACTCAATTTGAGAAATTGGCTAATAGGACAAAGGGGTTGAGTGAAGGATTTTTTCAGAGCTATTTTATCAATGGGTTGAAAGATGATATCAAGGCAGAAGTAAAAATGTTCAAATCACAGTCTATGATGTAAGCCGTAGGATCGGCGAGATTAGCAGAAGAAAAAATTTCTACCCAAAGGAGGTCGTCCAAATTTCCACAGGCCAAACCCACATTTCCATCCAAGTTCACATCGAATACTAGCAATAAATCTCCGCCATCAAAAAATAAAAATAAATAAATCTCTGCCAATCAAGCAATTGACTAGGGAGGAAATGGATGCCTATAGAGCACAAGGCTTATGTTATAATTGTGATGAGAAATATGCTCCGGGGCATAAATGCATACAACAAAAATTGTTTTTGTTGGATGTGGATGACTCAATAGTGCATGAAATTCCTGACAAAGAGGTAGAACCGTAAGAGGAAGAGCATCAAGATGAGGGCGAAGCACAAGAAGAACCACAACCAGAGATTTTTGTCCATTCACTTGTAGGAATCTCGACCCCTCAAACTATGAAGGTAGTGGGGTTCTTCAAGGGGCAAAGAATTACAATTTTGATTGATTTAGGTAGTACACATAATTTCATTGATCCCCGAATAGCTAAGCAAGCGAATTGTTACATACATACTTGCAACTCTTTCGAGGTCATGGTGGCAAATGGAGGAACATTACCTTGTAAGGGAAAATGCCAAAATATTAAGTTGAAGATAGGGGACTATGAACTCAAAACTAATATGTTTGCCCTTCCACTTGGCGGATGTGATGTTGTGCTAGGAGCACAGTGGCTCCATACCTTGGGAACCGTATCCTGGAACTTTGCTGAATTATGGATGAAATTCATCCAATAGGGAACAAAGTACACCTTACAAGGTTTGAAGGTTGGGGCTACTCAACTTGTTTCGTCTCATAGGATGGAGAAACTATTGAAAAAGTCAACCCATGGAGTTGTGGCCCAACTATTTTTTGTACAAGCCTTAGATAGTGGAGACAAAGACCATCAAGAGGAATTACAACTTTTATTGCAAAAACATGCCATAGTTTTTGAGGAACCCAAAGGACTATCCCCTTGTCGTTCCACAATCATGCAATTCAGTTTATTCCGGGTAGTCTTCCCCCAAATGTCTGTCCTTACAAGTATCCATATGCCTAGAAATCAAAAATAAAGAAAATGGTGCAGGAACTTCTTGCTGCAGGGGTTATTCGACCCAGCATCAGTCCCTATTCTTCCCCGGTGTTGTTGGTATGGAAAATAGATGGGTCTTGGTGTTTGTGTGTGGATTTCAGAGAACTCAATAAAATCATTGTTAAGGACAAACTTCCCATTCCAGTAATTGATGAGTTGTTGGATGAATTGCATGGTGCCCATATTTTTCAAAACTAGATTTGCGATTAGGATACCATCAGATCAGAATCAAGGAAGATGACATTCCTAAAACTGCTTTTAGGACTCACGAAGGGCACTATGAATTCTTGGTTATGCCATTTGGTTTGACCAATTCACCCTCCACTTTTCAGAGTTTGATGAATTTCATTTTTTGGCCCTTCCTTCTCAAATTTATTCTAGTTTTCTTTGTGATATTTTGATTTATAGTTGCTCTTGGGAAGAGCACCTCAAACATTTGGATCAAACTTTGCAACTTTTGTCTGAGAATCAGCTTTATGCCAAAAGGCCTAAGTGTTCTTTTGGGTTGCAAGAAATGGAGTATTTGGGTCACATTGTCATCAAAGAAGTTAAAAGTCGATCCTAAAAAGATTCAAGTTGTTCAAGAATGGCCAAAGCCTCACACCCTTAAGGGACTTTGAGGATTTTTGGGACTCACTGGGTATTACCGTAAATTCGTACAGAACTATGGAAACATAGCTGGTCCTTTAACAACCACATTGAAAAATAATTCTTTTATTTGGTTAGCACCAGCGGAGAAGGAGGAATTAAAGCAAGCCATGACAACCACCCCAATGTTAGCAATGCCTGATTTTTCTAAACCTTTTGTAATTGAAAGTGATGCTTTAGGCAATGGAATCAGGGTCTTTTAATGCAAAAAGGAAGACCATTGGCCTTCACCTGTAGAGCACTTTCAAGCCAAAATTTGGGCAAATCTACTTATGAAAAGGAGATGCTCGCCATTTTACATGTTAATCATTGGAGGTCATATCTCATTGGGCGTCATTTTTCAATCAAAATCAACCATCAAAGTCTCAAGTACTTCTTGGAACAACGGGTAGCCACACCTAAACAACAAAAGTGGGTCTCTAAATTGATGGGCTATGATTATGAAATCACATATAAAAAAGGAAAGGAGAATATCATGGTTGATGCACTATCCCGACAGTTTGAAGATCAAATTATGTTGAATGCTATCTCTTCACCAATCCCTCAATGGATTAATAATCTCAGAGAAGAAATGGCCAAGGATTCAGGCTTGCAAACTTTGATCAACAAACTTCAAGCAGAGCCTAACTCATGCACTAGATACACTTGGGATGGTCAAGACTTGAGATATCATGACCAATTTGTTATTCCCCAAAACTCACAAACTCAAGAATTCATCTTGCAGGAAATGCATGCCTCACCAACAGTGGGACATTTTGGGTTTCTAAAAACTTATGAAAGGACCAAGCATACTTTCTTCTAGAAGGGAATAAAGAAGGATATTCAAACTTTTGTGGCTGAATGTGACAAGTGCCAAAGAATGAAAGGAGAAACTGTGTCCCCATGGAAATCTTCAGCCTTTACCAATTTCAGAACAACTATGGGCAGACATTTCCATGGATTTTATTGAAGGGTACCCCAAATCAGGAGGAAAATCAATTATTCTGGTGGTAGTGCATCGTTTCAGAAAGTATGCTCATTTTTGTTCCTTATCCCATCCCTACACAGCTTCGTAGTTGCCCAAATCTTTTTAGACTCCATCTTTTGCCTTCATGGAATGCCCAAATCTATTGTGTCAAACAGGAACCCTACTTTTACTAGTCATTTTTGGCAGGAACTATTTAAGTTGCAAGGCACTTAGCTCAAAATGAGTTCAGCCATCCTCAAACTGTTGGCCAAATACAAATTGTTAACAAATGTTTGGAAACCTACCTCCATTGCTTTGCATCCGAACACCCTGCATAGTGGGCGAAATGGCTCCCTTTGGCCGAATGGTGGTATAATACTTCATATCACACCGCCACCAAGGTTACACCCTTTGAAGCAGTATATGGTCTTCCTCCACCAACACCCTCCTCATACATTCCAGGAAGCTCCAAGGTTCACGCTGTCAACACCACTTTCAACCAGCATATTGCCATTCTCCAACAACTTAATATGAATCTTGAATTGGCCCAAAATCGTATTCATCAGCAAGCTGGTCAACACCGTTTTGAGCACGGCTTTGAAGTGGGGGATATGGTTTTTCTCCACCTACAACCCTACAAACAATCATCACTCCAACTCCGTAGATGCCAAAAACTAGCCGCAAATATTATGGACCCTACTAGGTATTACAGCAAATTAGTTCAACAGCCTACAAATTGGCCTTTTTGGCCACGTCCAAGATCCATCCAATCTTTCATGTCTCTTCTCTCAAAAGGGTTGTTGGCAACAAGGTACAAGTTCAATCCACTTTACCAGATCTGCATGAAGAAGTTTCCATCATGCTCAAGCCTGAACAAATTTTGGACCGAGAGATCGCACACCCTTCACACCAGTGTCATCACTGAGGTTCTTGTTCAATGGCGAGGACTACAACCTGAAGATGCCACATGGGAGTCTCTCCAACAGCTACAACAGTAGTTTCCTCATCTCCAGCTTTGAGGACAAAGCTTTTTGAAGGGGAAGGACATGTTAGGACCCCATCCTAACATTATTATGTAATGACCCCTTTCCAACGCGGGGACCCCATTCTAATGATATTTTGTAATATTTTGTAATGGTATGTGGCACTTGAGACACCTAGACAAGTGGGGCCATTTCATGTAACCATTATTAAGAATGTAATTGTTTGTTTGGTAGAAAATTCTAGCTCAGGTGGCACTTTGCATGTAAGCCAAACCTTGAGCGTTAGGTTAGGGTTAAATGAAATGTATCTTTAAAAGACAAGGGGTCATAGACGAATGTATCTTTTTGCATATTGAATCAAAGTATTGTAAGGAGGTTGCCCCTTCGAAGAGGCCAGTGATTTTGTATTGTGATTTTGTGAGATTAATATAGATTCATGCATCTCCATTTCGAATTGCAATATTTTGTTCTTCATGAATTACTGTTTTATTGCAATATTTATATGGATGTGCTTATTTTAATTAGAAGGTTCTTAGAAACTCTTCATTGAGTTTGGGCCTAATGATATATAGACACTTGCCAACCCAAGTTTAGAACCTCAATAAACCCACATTTTCCCATGATAATATGGATATAATAAATGTGTGTAAAATATTTAACATAGACAATGGCATACAAAAACTCTTTGGAAGGATAATGGGCACTATAGAAGGAAACACCTAGGTATATCCACAAGCTATACAAGCCCCTTGGAAAGTGGCCTGAACCAGGCAAAAGTAGCACTGGAAGACACAAAAGGAAAAGATAGATTTTGTGAATGCAAAAGCAATATTATAGGATGAAGAAGACTAGAAAATCCCACACAAAAGCAGAGTATGATGAAAAACAGGTGCAAAGCAAAAACCATGACTTGGATCCATCAAAACCAGACTTGAGTAACCAAACAAAAAACAGAGCATATCAGTTAGACACAAGACAAGGAGAAAGGGGCTAAGAAAAAAACACTAATGTGCTAGTCCCCCACAAAAGAGTACCACAATGGGGAAGGGTGTTACAGCCCCACATCAACCCCTCTTACATCATCATCAAATTTAGATGTGCAAAAATTAATAAATTTTAAGAACAGATTGGAGCATATGGAAACTAGGCAGCAGGACAAAAACTGTAAGCTTCATGGTATTTTGGAGACAAATCAAAGTTTGGAAGAGGCTCATAGAAAGCTAAGGGAACAAATAATAAAGCTGCAAGAAGGGGAAGGGAGGGGGCGGGTGGGGTGGAATGGTTAGTCTAGAAGGAAAAAGGGAAGGAACAAATATAAAACAAGTCAAGGAATCTCAAACAACAACAGATAAGAAACTAAACGAGAGTAATACAAGAAATCAGATAGAGGAGATCAAAACATTGGCACAAGTGGTAAAAGGATCAATAGATAATAGGAAAGAGGGGTCTGAAAAACAAACTAGAAGGCTAGTAAGGGAAGATAGAAAAAGGGATGATAGATAAGAGAATATAATTATCAAAGGGATAAGGGATTATGGAGAAGATGACAACACAACCAGTCTTGCAACAGACTTCTTCAAAGACAAGCTGCAAAGGAAAGGACAAAATTACCAAGCAAGTAGGCTTGGAAAAAATAAAAGGAGAAGGAAGGCGTAGGCCTATCAAAGTTACCATGGTGAAAGTAGAGGATAACACAAATCCTAAGAAATAAGAGTCTACTGAAAGGTTCACAATTTTTTCTAGATTAATATTTAACTTCAACACATGAAGAAAAGAGAAGAGAAGAACTGGAAGAACAGAGGACAGCAACGAATGAAGGTAAATGGGCATGGTTAAAAAACAGAAAGGCTTATATCACTAGTCAAAAGTCTTGAAACACACCAATACAACAAGAAGGAGAAGGCGAGAATCATAGAAAGTAAGAACAATGAGGCAAAAAGGTAAATGGATACGAGTGAAAAGGGGAAAGGCTTGCACCTCTAGTCAAAGATACCAAAACAATAAGGGAATTGGGTCCCCCCATGAGTAGTTACATTTGATATGTTGGAAATGTAGAGGCTACCCTTGGAGCTAAGGGGTTGGGTTAGGGCCCATAGCATAAGGAAGATACATAATTATTCTCACAAAAACACATGAACATGACAGGTGAAATACCCCAACCTTCGAAGGATAGAGTAAGGTTACAATATAGAATGAAACAACAGAAAATAACAAATCACATGGAGGAATAATGATATTGATAATAAGAAACTTGGGACAAAACAATTCAGACGGAGAAAGAGGATCCAAATTGTAGGTAGACGATTTGACACGAGTAAATGCCACGTCTGTGTTCATACACACACGTTTGCACGAACGCATTAGTTCATGAGCACATCAACGCATGGATGCATGTGCCACCTGTTGGTGATATATCTAAATAAGAGTTGTTGTATGTAAGTGTTCTCACATAATGATATCATGTGTGTATGAGGTGATATATGCTTGTACCAAATATTGAAATTGTAGTATCTCAGCTACTACCTTCTAATTTCAAGGAAGTAGCCATAGAAAATAGATTTTGCAAACCCAAGAACAACATTGCAAAATAGCAAAAATTGTAAAATTGACAAAATTTGGTTGTCTCTACAATGGACCTATTGGCTCAAGGAAGTGATTCACTCACAAAATACCATAAACCAAGGTTCAAATACTATGGGTAAACCTTAGCAGATCAATGCTTGTGCTCAACTGGAGGTTCAAATCTTGTTAGGCGATACATGCATAATGGCTACATGTTCTAATCGCACTATGTGGTTGTGATGTAATAGGGGTGGGACAGGTTCCAATCTCAACTATTCAGTTTTAAAAAACAAAAACAAAAAAATTTAATCCCATATAACCAATTTAGAAAAAGGGAGAGAGAAAAATTAAGTACATTTTCATGCTAAAAGAACATCAAAGGAAGGCGTGATAGAAAAGCACTTTATATTGAAATGCAAGGCTTATAGCTATCTACAGACTAGTTATGCCGATACTCTAGTAGTAGACTCAATGTTGGGTTTGTCTGCAGAGGCAAGAATATAGAAAGTAGAAGTCAAAGTCAATAGTAAAAGGTCAGCACTTCAAAAAGAAAAATGACAGCTTTGGTATTTTAGCTGGTTACAATGTCATCTGTCCGATAAGCTATTTTGGACTTGCACAAATTAAAAGCCTTCTATTTTATTTCATAATTTGTTTAGAATTTATGATCTTTGATATATAATCTCTGTTAATACATTTCCTAGCATTCCTAGCTATGAAATTTGATCAATTTGTTTAATATTTCATCACCATACTATTGTCTAAATCGGGCATTACATAGCACGTATTTAATATCTTTCTGTACAATGTCCGCCTTATCATGAGCTTTCTCACAGTGTCGAAAATTAAAACTCCAAAACAATCCATATACATTAAAGCGAAAAGTTCCCTGATTACTATAATGGGTTCCATTGCCAATTTCACCAGCTAACCCATCCAAAACCTAAAAAATTATCTTTCCCTTTACCCTGGCAAGCCAGCAATTTGATTTGGTTTGACACAATTATATTAAAATAGGGTTGTTAATATTCAAAATTTGTCTGGGTGCAGGCGGAACGAACCTTCCAAGTATATATTATATACTTTTGCATTAATCCTAACATGAACTTAATATGATACATACTAAACCTAAGACGAACTAAGACGAACTCGATATGATCTCTACAAAATGAAGTTAAAGGCGAGGGAAGACCTTAACATAATAAGCCTTCTTAATCTCGGAAGCAGTGACATCGGGCTTCACTCCTAATATATCATAGTACTCTGTGTCCTTCACCATCGTTATCTATGTAAAAGCTGCACTCAACCAAAGAGATCAGATCAGACATAAATTTAACCCTAGAGCACACCAGGACAAATATTATAACTATAATTGCAATTGCAACTTGCTCAAACTGAGAGAAGTCTGTCCAATCTCACCAAAGAAAAAGAAATTCCGGCAGAAAATCGATATAATGAGGGCTGTGAAACTTGTAAATGATTACTTCAATAGATCACAGGAGCAGTTAAAGAGAGCGCGAGCACAGAAGTTTGGACTCTTGTACTAAGATTGTCGGTAAAAAGTTGTCATCTATTTGTGACCGATATTATATTTCGTTTTCCTGTCCGAAGTATATATAGACACGTGTTTTTCACTATTTTCGCTTGTTGAAGGCCGTACGTACAACTGCCTTTTATCGTATGACACGTATTTGTTTTAAAGGCAAATTATCGTGGATAGATGGTATCTAATATTTCTGGCAGAAGATAGTTAAATTTCCTTGAATAGCAATCACACCTTTATTTAAATAAGTAGAAAATGATAAAAATGACTGGATGCTAAAAATAAGCATTAGTTCACATTACCAATAATGCAGGTTAGCCTCTTTGCGGGTAGACCACATTCACAGGGATTAGTTGTAATAACATGGTTAATACCACATTCACAGGGATTAGTTGCAATAACATGGTTAATACTTTTATCTTGTGTAAAACCAAAGAGAGAGAGCGTTGTGGATTTATAATTTGGCAGTATTTTCATTTTTAAGAGTAGAACAACAAAATTAAATGCAAGATATTTTAAGGATATAATGATTATGATGACAAAGGTTTTATTTAACACTAAAAAAAATACAGATTTACGTACTCAAGGTGAAGATTAAATAAAAAAATAAAAAAATTAGTTAAATGCAAGATTAGGTTTAAGTGCAATAAGATAAGAGGCCTAAAGCTACAAAGACAAGGAAGAGCCAAAAGTAAATAAGGGGAAAGGGCACAACCTAGGAGACAAGGTTATTTTCCCTTGTTGGAAGCTTGTTAAGAGCTTGCTAGTTTTCTTGTTGATGGCACTTTAATGCTTGAGCTTGGAGGCTTGATGCTTGATTGGAAACTTGCTTTTAGACTTGGATGCTTGCAAGAACAAGAGCTTAAGTGCTTTTAAGGATGACCTCCATAAGATTGTGATAAGATTTTGGTATAATTTTGTTAAGAACAATACTTGATTGTTATGATTTTAAAGAGATTTTGGTATAATTTTGTTGCTTTCAAAAGACCATGGATGAAATTTTGGTAGAGCTTTACTACCCAAAAATGGTCATGGATTGAGCTCTCCTAAATGATGGTTTTATAGGAAGTCATGGCTTCTTGGAGGAAGAATTGTATTAAATATGACAAGATTGGAGAAGGTAAGAATCTAAAAAGAGATCAAAAAGTCATTAATAAAAGATCTTGAGAATGACAATTCTTAGATTTTGGGATTTCTATAGGAGCTACAAATCATTTTTTGGAGATTTGGTTCATTAATAGCAAACAGTTTGAAAGAGACAAGAAGTCAAACTTCTTGATTTTAACGTACAACAATGAAAAACATCCATAGGTGATAGCATAGATGGTGTTATCATGTTGGTGTTTTCGCCTCATGATTGTTGGATTAAAAAAACAGACAGGAAAAGGTTAAAATTGAAAGACTTAGCAAAAGTAGCCAGGTTGCGATAGTGTTGTCAACGCTATTGCTTTAGGAGAAATAAATGCTCTAAATTTAGGCACAAGGAAAATTTATTCGATTTGGTTGATTGATGAAGGGATTAATAAACTTGAAGATTATGTGTGCACAAAATTGAGTGTGTAAGTTTACCTCTTTTATGCATTTATTGCATAATAAATGTGTTAAAACCTTACATAGATGCCCCAACTTTGGGACTGGAAAATTTTCTATTGTTTATGGTCGATGATGTTATATGATTGATATGATTGTTTGCTTAAAAGCAATGTTAAAAATTATGTTTAAGGAAGCATTAAATGTTTTTGTGTCCTAATGTGCCCCATTGAGTTTCAAAAGAAAAATCAAGTTAAATTGAGGAAAATTATATATATATATATATATATATATATGAAGATTTTCTATTATTTATGGTTGATGATGTTATATGATTGATATGATTGTTTGCTTAAAAGCAATGTTAAAAATTATGTTTAAGGAAGCATTAAATGTTTTTGTGTCCTAATGTGCCCCATTGATTTTCAAAAGAAAAATCAAGTTAAATTGAGGAAAATTATATATATATAAGTAAAAAGGGTTGAGGAATAAAAATGAATTAATTTTTGCCATATGAGGAAAAGAGAAGGAGCTCCAGAGCACTGATCGAGACAGGATTTTGGATGGCTCACTAGAGACAACTAAAGCATTATGTAGGTCTGGTTTGAGCACCAGTTCTAAGGGGGACAATACTAGCATTGGTGAATAGCAATTCTTTACTTTTATTTTTGTCTTGAAAAGTTTATTGAAATAAAGCAATGGTGTTTTTGTGCTCTAATGACACTATCGCTCATCGATGGTGCTTTCACATCTAGCAGTGCTATCACCAAGCGATGATGCTTTTGCACCTCAATGACACTTTTTCCTATAGGTGCTTTTGTGTTGTGACGGTGCTTTCGCACCAATGCAAGAGTAGGCTAGGAACTTTTTCATTTTCATACACGATGTGATGTTAATATTAGGTATACTAACATAGTGTTTGGGTTAACGTGGATGCAAGTGCAATAGATAGCCCTCAAGTGCAGAGAGGCATCCACATGCAATTGATATGGGATACCTATCAAAGGGATGATAGTCAAGATGGGACCAAGGACATAACTAGAGAGTTTGACAAGGGAGGTGGCCTTACCTTTAATTAGATTGAATGTTGACATCAATGTCACATGAGTGGTATTTTGGTCAGATAAGCAAACTCCCCTCCTCTACACATTGATATTAGAGTCTTGCTTGGTAACATGAGCAAGAGGGTAGTTGACTGCATATGGGGCAAGATGGTGGCAGAGATGTGAGACCGACAAGATGTCTTCGCATAAATAGAGATGGTGTTAGCCTAACTATACTAGATGCTACACTAGATTATTTACTAGAGAGGTTGAAGCTTGGTTTGTTGCACATTACTCCAAGTGTGGGCCTAGGGGCACATATTGGTGATTAGACTTCTAGAATTCTCAAGGTTTATGGATGACCTAGAGGTATCGACAACATATAAATAGGGTCACCACTTTGAGGTGGCATAGGGGAAGCTACAAAGAGCGCTTTGATAGTGACAAGGCATGCGATCGATAATCTATAAGCAAGGTAGATTGTATGGCAGTATTATATGAATCATCCTGGGTGGTGGGATGATGTCTACCATCTAGATTGCATGAGATGAATGAGATGGTTTATGGGTCCATGAGGGAGTGCAATCTCTATCATTTTGATTGAGTGGTCTACTAGTACAAGACTCAATAGGGGATACCAATGGGGTTGCTTTGGTATAGGTATTTTATGTGGGAGATAGACTTTGGGGGATCTCTAAACCCATATTCATATGTAGATGTGAATCTCAATGAACCCGCAATTTGAGACCTTGGACATGATGACCTTAGAGTTATAATAGGATACATTTAGTGGTGTCAAGTATATCAACCTAGGAGGGTTACAACATTGGTAGTGCAACCATAGAGGCTGAGACAAGCAGTATTAGCATGGATTTAACACTACAAAGAGGCATGACGATGGAGGGAGTAGAGGTAGGGAGGGACAGCAACAACAATTACAACGATGCCATCACTATTGGCACTATGATTGTTCAAGATCATAGCTAGCAAGGCAAGACTGAGTAGGTCAACCTAAGCAATCATCAAGGTAGAGAGGGATGTGCTACCTTGGAAAGTGGCTAGCTTATAAGTGGCATTGGTAGTAAGGACAACAAAGAGGAACCAATTGGCAAGATAAGTAACGGTGATGAAACAGACCATCCAAGGTCTAATTGTGGAGCAAGACACATTAGTAGTATTAGTTACAACAATAGGGACAACTAAATAAGATTAGGTTATCTAGATGTTACTAGAACATCTAGGCTCAGCTTAGGCAGACCTGCAATTGGTCAAAAGGGAGCTATAGACTACATAGCATTACTTGTAGGTTAAGGTGGAGTGGGTGATGCACATAGGGTAATATATCATGTAGTTGTACCTTTAGATTAGCAACTCTTATCATGTACAAGGACATGGTGGTGGATGCACTCTAGGATCATGACACAATAGTCATAATGGTGTGTGAGGATGTCACCACCAAGAGGAGGGGGAGCACTAGAGATGGGATCTCAAAACTAACTAGGGTCGGTTGTGGAGTCACTTGTCTCAAATTTAGAGGATTTTTAGGAGGATTGAGTGTTGCACACTATTGTTGATCATAATCATTTTGATTGTAGATCATGACCAAGCCTTTATATGCACACATTTTGAGATTATATGTATATATGTCTTTTATGATTGCAACTTTGTTAACTATTGTTTATGGTGCAACATTGCATTTAGTTACATTAATATTTAAGGTTCTTTAGTTATTTATGATGAGATTAAAATTTGATTAACATGATAATAAATTGTGGATGTAAATATTTTATTAAATGTTGATTATTTATGATTTATTAAGAGATTTAAAAGTTGAACTATTAAGATAAAGAAACAATTTGGTATGATGAGAGATGAGGGTTGTTAGATGTGTTGAAGAAGGCATAGCTATAGTGTAAAAAATAAAAATATGTACAAATGTATACATTATATACATAAATATTTGTCTGAGAGAACTTTAGCTAGCTTTGAGATTTGCCTAGGGGGATTTTAGTTAGCTTTGATATTTGCCTAGGTGAAATTTTGTTAGATTTGCTATGATACATATATATGTCCAAGCATGAAAAATAAATGATTTGCCTTAAACAAACGTCTAAAGGACTTCTACCTTGCCCATAGGACTTTTGATTTACCTTTAAACAAAATTTTAAAGGACTTATGCCTTGCCCATAGGACTTTTGATTTACCTTTAAACAAATGCTTAAAGAACTTCTGCCTTGCTTGGAGGACTTTTGATTTGTCTTTGAATAGACACTTAAAGGATTTATGCCTTACCCATAAGAATTTTGATTTTCCTTTAAACAAATGCTTAAGATTGAGATAGAAAGATAGATTGATGATAAAGATAGATGGTTGTGCAAACCCTGATTTGATTTGTAAAGATGGGACTAGGAGGATTCACTTGAATTAGTCACCTTGTGCAATGAAATAAATGAACTATCCTAACTAGGATCATCATTTGTGTGTCATTACAGATCCCTCAATTGAAACACAACAAGCAATCCAAACATAGACAAGTACGTGCATGCAAAAAAATATGAAATTAGGCAAGATTCAAACAAGCATCAACAAGTAGCCAATACATACTCAAATATAATACCTTTTAAGATTAATTATGTTCAATGATTCTTTAAGTTCTTTTTCATAAACTGTGGTGAGGCGATTATCACCTAAACTAAACTTGGAAGTTATGATGAATGGACATATTCAATAAGGCTCAAACTCACCATTGAGCACAATTTTGGCATTAGTGTTCTTTTTATTCTCTTTAAGAACAAGATCATTAACTTTGAAGGAGCAAGATCATATATTTTTTCTATAGGCATACGTGAGTCATTGCTTATAGACCTGTAGGTTCTCTAGGACATGGATCTACTTTTTGTCAAGTCGTTTTAACTAACTCAGTTGGGCAAGATGATATTCATCTCTATAGATGAGTCCTACAAAAAAATATACAAGGAAGGAACCTCATGCTTGAAAGGGAAGATGATTTAGTTCTATAAACCAAAGCATAGGGTATCACACTAATGAGGGTTCAAACACTAGTGTAATAATCCCATAAGGCAGGATAAAGCTGAGGATGCCAATCTTAGTTGATTTTATTGAAATACTTCATAAGAATCTTGGAAAGATTCTTATTAAAAGTTTTAGCTTATCCATTATCTTGAGGATGGTAATGCACTGACCATTTGTGTTGAATCTTGTATCTAACACAAATTTTTTGGACATCCTTCTTGGAGGGTGTTCCGTTGTCATAGATTAGCATGAAAGGGATATTGTGATGACTAAGGATCTAGTTAAGGGTAAACTTGAAGACTTGGATTCTAGTGATGAGATTAAATGTATGGCTTTGACCCACTTAGTGAAGTACTTAGCAGCCATGATGATGAACTTATGGCCATCATACAACATTGGGTTGATCTTCCCAATGATATCTAATCCCCAAATAGAAAAAAGCTAAGGATAAGTCAAGGGTTGAAGAGCTTGGGATGGAGCACAAATATGATTGTTATGCTTGTAACACTTATCACACCTCCTAACATAGTCACAAGAGTCCTTTTTGATGGAGGACCAAAAATAACTTGTTCGTAGGAGTTTCTTAGAGATGGCAAAACCACTAAAGTGACCACTACATGATACATCATGGGTCTCTTTAATGTCTGCTTTGAATTTGGATGAGGTTAGGCATCTAAGGAAAATACCATCAAAGGAATGATGGCATAAGATATCACCAATGATAACATGCATACATGCACATTGCTTAAGGTTCTTGTGCTCATTGTGGTTCAAACCATTAGGCAACATTCATCCCCAAGGAAGGCAAAGATATTTTTGTACCAATAACAAGGAGAAGGAGATATCTTTGTACCAATGACTCTAAGGTTGAAGGTTCCCTAATTTTCTAAATGATAATCATGGCTTGTTCATCATCCAACTCTAAGGAGATAAGGGAGGCAATCACTACCATAGCATTGGCATGTTGGTTGGTAGACCTAGAGATAACTTCAACAATGATTTATTTGAAAGTATCCATTAGCTTAATGATGATTTCTATGTATGGCTTAATATTTTCATCTTTTTTTGATAAACACCATTGAATTGGTTGACTAAAAGTTGAGAATCTCCAAAAATAGAGAGGATTCTAACCTACAAATCTAAGGCTACACAAAGCCCAAGCTAAAGGCTTCATACTCGGTGGTATTGTTGGTACAGGAAAACTTAAGCTTAAAGGACAAAAGGATAAGCTACTACTAAAACCAATATGACTTCTATCCCTACTCCTTTGACACATCAAGCACCATCAAAGTAGAAATTCTAAGAATTAGGTTGATCAACTTCTAGTTTGAATATCGACTCATTTGGGAAGTCTACATCTAAGGGATGGTTGGTTTCTAAGGATGCATCTACTACTTAGCAATTACCTGACCTTTTACAAAATTTTAGCTAACAAACTTAAAATCGAATTCACTAATCGTAATGACCCATTAACACTTTATCCCAAGAGGTGAGGATTAGACATGAGATATATTAAGGGGTAGACCCTCATGATGACAAATGTCTTATGGCTAAGCTTGTAGTGTTTAAGCTTCTAGGAAGAAAACATTTCCACAAGACAAAACTTCTCTAAAGGGATATATCAAACTTTGTAGTCGACCAAAGTCCTACTAATATAGAAAATGGCGCACTCTCTATGTTGTTCATTGTACTACACCAACATATCTCCTAAGGCATGGTATGTTGCTACTATGTATAGCAACAAAAGACAAGAAGTATTATGAGGGACAAGGATGAGAGGAGATAGGAGGTAGGACTTGAAAGCATCAAAGGCTGCTTGACAATCAACATCCCAATTGAAGACTACATCCTTCCTCAAAATCTTGGTAAAAGGTTGACACTTGTTAACAAGTTGAGAGATGAATCCCTAAATAGATTGAATTTTCCCTAAAGACTCTAAAGTTAGGTTAAATTTTGAGGGGGTGGCATATAAAATATAGCCAATATCTTGTTAGAACATAATTATATGCCATGTTTGAATATGATGAGTCCTAACATTTTTTCTAATGCAACCCCAAAGATGTATTTTTTAGGCTTGAGACGTACCTTGTACTCTCACAACTACTCAAATATGTGCCTTAGGTGTTGAACATGATCTTCTTGGTTTAAAGACCAAACAAGAAGATCATTGACATAGTCTTCCATGATGTCATGAAAAATGTATGTCATGGTGCATTGGTAGGTAGCTCTTATGTTTTTAATGTAAAAGGCATGACTTGACAATATAAGGTTCCTTACATGGTGGTGAAAGTTGTTTTAGATTGTTCCTTGTTGGTCAAATATCTGACTAATCAACAAACACTGCGTTTGTACGCCCGACCAACATTGAAAGGTCGGAGGAAAGAAATGTCCCCCATTCCAATCTCTAGAGAGGGTTGGTTCCCAAACTAAATCCTACGCTGGTAGAAGACTAGGGATACAAGAAAGGAATTGGAAAAATATGAAAAGAAATGGGAAATATGGCCACAGGCCAAAGTGTAGGATTCATGGTAGACTAACAACAAGAAATTCACCCAAGCATGAAATAGCATTTAATAGAGGAAAAGCAACAAAATTTACTTGCAAATTTGCAGTAATAACCTCCAAAATAACACTCCAGCATCCACTCCCTCACTAGCAATATTTAAATCCAAATGCAGAATTTAAATTTAACAACAAACAAGAAAGATGAATGTAAAATAGAAGTGCACAGTACAGAAAGCAATTACACACAATATCACTTGCAAATTCGAAAGTCTGATGCCTTGTATTAATGCAGTGAACTTAGAGAGTATTCCCAAAAAAATGTCTAACCTCCTTTTACAATGGAAATTTGATTAGTATTTATAGAGGTTTTCACCTCTTTCATTTAATGCACCAGAGAACAAAATTTTCTGGGATCAAGAACAAAAACAAGGAAATTCCTCCTCGAAATCATTGAAAATCCATTTCTCTTTAGAACAACGATTATTTCTTTAGGAACAACTCCCATAAAATCAGCAACTTGAGCACCGATGCACAAATAATTAGGACATCATTAAATACTTTGGGATCCTTAATGCTTTGGAAACTATGAAGATTCTTCCATTCTTCTCATTCAGCCTCTTCCATGCTTGGGATCCATAATATGAGTTACTCAATGCCACCATTATTTAATATTTCATAAATTTGGCACCTTTAAACCTTTGACCATAGTTCTTCTTGCCCAGGAATCATGTTCACCCCAAAATACAGCTTCGCCTAATTCTCCTTGTGCACGCATGTGAGATTTTTCTTTTAAAACACGTTCGTCCATTGGAAGGGCAAACGTCCCGTTCACCCCTCAATGAGGGAGAACACGACATTATATTGCTCTTGAAGGTCGTTTGTTCCCCTTGAATGAGGCGAACACAAGTTTTCACTGACTTCGGGTGATTATGATCGCGTTCTTCTTTGGGGCGTGTTCACCTAAAGAAAGGATGAACGGTGTGTTCGCCTCAAAACAAGGATGAACGCGCTTACAGTTTTATATTTGCCCACATTGATCCTGGAACTTCGTTCGCCTTTACAAAGGGCAATTGGGGCGTTCGCCCCTCCTTTGGGGCGAACGCGAATACCTTTTCATTTTCCTTTAAATATTTCAACTAAGTCCTTCATTATTTTTTGACTTTCATAAACTTACAGACACCTTCATTTTAATCATCAAAAGTAAAATACAACACATATGTAAGCGAATTAGGAGCATATAAAATTGTCTTCAAAATAATGTCGCCATATACAATCAAAACATTGCATCAAAATATGCATCAAAATTTCCCAATAAAACTCCTAATGTGGTAAAATGCAAAATGACCAATATTTCTGGCGACTCATGGGGTATCTAGCTCGCATGGATGCAAGCGATCCCATGCCTTCATCCATTGGGTTGCAAAGTTTTATTTTTTAGCAGCTTTAGCTGGCACCACTGCATTTGCTACATATGCTTTTCTATGGGTTTCTTCCTCTGCGCGCTCCCACTCTTCTGCTTCTACTACGACTTTGAGAACTTCAGTGCGCTCAACTTCCTCTGTTGCTTTTGCTGCTATCGCGCGCTCTGTCGTTGCCTTCTCCTGCTCTTGGATTATTTTAGAGATAACTTCATAAACACGAACAACCTCTTTCCAAGCATGAGTGGTGAACAAGTAGGGAACATTGAGTGACTCATACAAAATGAAGATTTTGAACATCTGTCAAACTGAGGCGCTTCGCTTGTTGAGCCAACTCGTACAATGATAGTTCCAAACGCGTATACTTCTACATCAAGGCAAACACTTGCACTTCTGTTAGAGGCTCCTCCCAGGCATCGATCTCTAATGTATCCTCAATGAATTTATTCCAGAGTACTTCCAGTTCTTCCATGGGAAGAGGTTCTCCCTAATTGTCCACAAAGGTCAAAATTCCCAACTCATCAATAGTCTCAAAATGAGACATAGAAATAATGTGTTCATGCTCAATGGTGTTGAGGATGGCCCAACCTTCCCTTACCAAGTCCATATGCTGGAAATAACTGTGCAGTGTTATATTCACCTTGGACCAGGCGTAATCCATCTCGTTGAGGGGGTGAATGTGCAAACTAGTATTAGTTAAAGCCTATATTTTTACAACCATTTCCATGTAGGGCGAAAGCATATCCTATGTGATATCAATAAGTTTTTGTCCAAGATAGATCTATATCTATGCCTCCCATAAATATTGCAACACCTTAACAATTTGCATGACCAGCTTCTCACAATTTAGTGCAGAGTGAAGGTGGGTTCCTTTGACGTTATCGCATGAAAATCCTGTGGCCTGTTCTGCCTTATCCTCCAATTGCTTCATCATTTCCTTGACCTTCTGCTAAAGTTTATGCATCTCAATCCTGGTGGTATCACGCTCCTTCAAGTGCAATTTGACCTGGTTCCACAAATAATCATTCTTCGTGGTCGTATTCTCTTTTGTGGCTCTGCTTTTTGCCAGGGTGTTTTTGAGCTCAATAATCCTATTCTCATTTTAAAAATATTTCTCCTTGAAGTGTTCGCCATGCAAGTACACTAAGCTCATGTCTACTTGAATGTTGCCCATTTTTTCAACAGGATTAATCCGTGTAAGGTCTTCTGTAATGGTTTTAGAAATGAGATCACTCGACAACAACTCTCCCTGGGGTTTTTGGACCAACGACGTGATGGTAGTAATGTGAGCTTATTTTGCAATGGGATCAAAGACAACCTTCTTTGTTGGTTGAGCTATATCCAAGGCCTCTTTGCATCGCATGCTATTCAACCACTATGAAGAGCTCAGATGCGCCTGATTGATCTTTTCTATGTCAACCTATTTACGAACCACCTGTGCTTCAGGAACCATCTAGAGTTCCAAAAATGAAGTGAAAGGAACCAAAAATTCTGAGCGATTGGACCCAGTGGAAGTGGACGACACTAAAAAAAGTGGTGGGACAAAAACAATGGAAGGAAGAGATATGGCAGACTTAGTGGAGGACATGGGCTTAGCTGCAGTTACACTTATTCTAGGGGGAGCTTGTGTACTTAAAACTTCGATGGTGGAAGTGGTGGCAATTGAGGGGGAAAGGCACAAAAAAGGATTTGACCCTGATGCAAAGGAACTGAAGGAAACATAAGATGAAGGAACGGTAATAGAGGAAGGAGCAACAATGACTTCAGATTCAAAAGAATATGGGATGGAAATGGATGTGGAAGGTGTACCAAAGGGTAGAGAAACAAAAACTTGGGGAGATGAAAATGGAACAGATGGAATCAAAACAGAAACAGTTGCTTGCTCCGGGAGAGAAGAAGAAGGTAGCAAATATGTACCTTCGATCACGTGCACCATGTGCTGAGGGGATGGGGGTGACCGCAAAACTACTTCTTCTTCTTGTAATTCCACCCTATCTCCAACGTCAAGAACCCCTTCTTCATCCATAATTTTCACATGGGAATTCTCTGACGGTTGTTCCTCTTCTTGTTGCTAAGCCATTGGAAATATTTGCATGACTGAGGTTGGGAGTTCCTCGATAGGCAAAGGGTTCACCATTGGTACACTAACAACTATGGAAATCTCTACAGTTGGCATTGCATAAACCATAGCGACCGAAGCCACAGGGACCTCAATGATAGAAGTTGTAGTTGTGCTGGTTCGGGGCCTTTTCGTCGCTTTAGGAAACGAATGCACCATTGTTTATTTTTGCTTTTTAGGCATAGACGTCTCCTCCTGTTATCGCTTGGTTCTCTACGACCTTCTTTTAAAAATATATTGTTTTTCTTCTTCCTCCGAGATCTCATCTTCAACAGTGGGGCGCTCCTGCTCAGTTTTGCCTTTGTCGCTGTCATATTGTTGAAAACTCTGCGAAAACATATTTGTGAAGGCGATGGGTTGATAAAAATCCACAAAATTATCATAAGCCTCTGAAAATTGTTCATCCAACTTCAACCCATAAGGAGCGTGTGGCTTTCCACGATGAAAACACATAATCCACCAATTCATTATTTTCTCTTTGATCCATTCAGGTTTGGCCTCTTTGATAGATCCAAACAAATCCGAAGGAGGAATTTGAGTCCTATTTTTGGCTAGTTTATATTTCGCCTCTTGCTCATAATAGTCGTGTCATGGCAGGAGGGAGGTCATTTTTTCAATATGCCAGTTCCTATCTGGCCCGTCAAAATTGTTTCTTCGCTTTTGAATATCGGGGCGAGGACAACAATGAAACAACTTAGCCTTTACAATAGCTAAGAACTTTCCCAAAGGACCATATTGCCAGCGCTGCGACGATTCAATTAAGCCCAAGTCCTGGAGCGCCACTATAAACAAATTATTTTGTCCAACTTGGTTCACCTCTATGCTCCTAAACTTGAAAGGCATATTGCAGGTGGTCTTCTTTTTGTGCTCGGCTCCTTATATATCATTCACATGGTCTGTTTGACACACAACCTCTATTACAAACATGTGCACTGTGGAAAAATACGGTAACAAAAATGGCTTACCCGTGAAGCCGAAAATTCGCACAACTACGCCCTGGGTAAGTAGAAAAATATCACCATTTTCTTCTGCGATGACTATGTCCCTCAACTCCTGCGGTACTCTCTCATAGGTACCGTAAAGAAATTCAATTTTTGACCCCAAAAACTACCTATTAAAACTGTACACCGACTCCCTCCTTGACAAAATTGGAGTCCATTTATACACTGGCAAGGGCTCATTCTTTTCACCCAACGGTTTGACTGCAATAAATGAAAAATGTTGTTGCAATTGAAAAAAGAACCATACTAGGAATGATGTATGTAAAAATTACTAGGACTCCCCGGTTTGCATTTTTTCCAACATAGAATTAATCCTTCGGGAGATGAAGTCGACCCAATCAAAATAAATAGGGTTGCCTCCTTACCTCATGGTGGTAGGGGAATAAAATTTGACTTTGCAAATACAATGAGCCATAGCCGCCTGCCACTTATATACTGTTTCATTTTAGGGTAACCCAACAACCCAAGACAACATAGAATAAATATCCTGGCTTTTAAATTCTGAAAGCTTCTTCGGTAAATTTGGAAGTTGCCCCATCTGTGGCTCCTTAACGAGTTGTGTCTCCATAAATTGGTGTAAAGTTACAGTGGAGACGTATCGGTACTCTTGTTCGTCAGTGTGAATTTTATTATTAATTGCATAGGACAGGGGCTTCAACACACATTCAAAATATTCTCGAATTTCATTGGAGTAATAGTAAACGGGATTTCCCTCCTAGAATTTCACACAGCCTTGGTGAATGGGTCGTAGAATTGAGCAATGAGTTGCACCAGCTCAGGGCATGGATGGACAGGTGAGCACAAGAACCAGGACAACTACAAATTATAGGGAATTGTAAGCCAGCTATTATAAGACACACCCTGACTCATCGTCACTTCTACATATTGCCTTAATCTTTCGATCCCTTTGTGCGTAATTAGGCGGTCTCCAATTTCTGCCATAACATCTTCATAAGGTTCTATTGGACATTTTGAGTCCTCTAAGTCAAAGTTGTCATTGATGTCACCTGTTAGAGTTATCACTCATATCAAGGAATTCGACAAGAAATAAAGTCGTCAAAGGTTGTCACTATCATCCGAGGAAAAAGCTTCAACGAGTGCAAAAGTTAAAGGCAAAAAGGCTCCATAATATTTTAATATTATTGGGAGCACATGTTAAGTGATTGGTTCATAAAAACCCAAGAAGGGTTATTGCAAAGGTTAAAAAGGAGGTCCAATATTCATTTTATAAATTATTTAAATTCATAAGAAATTTAAATTTTATAAATAAATATTTTTTATAAGGTTGTGCAATAAGACAAGGCCCCAAGGTTTAATTAAGTTAACCTAAGGTTGGTTTGATTTAATTTATAATATTTAAATTTAATTTTAATTAAATTTAAATACCTTATAACCTAATCAACCAAGCCGACGTCGAATTAAATTGATGCACCGACGTGATTGCATGGAAGACAAAGGGCACTATATATAATGCCTAAAAGACATTGATTAATTCATCCTTGCTCAAAATAAAAGAAGGCATAAGAATTGGTGGTTGAGCCCATGAAAAACAACGAACATATTTGAAGGACGATGATTGAAATAAAGTAAACCACATTGAAATCCTCAAGCCAATTGGGAATCATGGCGTAGTGGCAAGGAGACATTGGTTAAGTTTTTGTGGCAACATTGAGCTGCATTCAAATCCTGGCAAGACACAATTCAGTTGGTGTTGGGAACACCAAAGCGCTGCACACATTTTTATTTTTGTTGGCAACATAAGGAACTTAGAGCACATGGTGCTCTCAATGCTCCAAGCGAGCACTTAGTTCGCGTGGCAATAGAGCCACGACTAAGGCGCAAGTCGTAGGCAGAGTTAGGGGTTCGAATCCCCTCGAAGGCAGAGGTAATATTTTTGTTGAGCATTTGAATAATATTGCCTATGTTGATGATTAATTATTTTTAGCAAAGTGGGTGTTAAAAGTTTTTTATTATTTGGAAAATTGCTAGCTGAGAATTATTGATTGGAAATAAAGTTAGGAGGCATAAGGAGTTTAGGGTTTATTTTAATTAAAGTCTTAAATAATAAATTTTGGATATTTGAGAAGTAAGACTTTAATAGAGTTGATATTATTGTGAAAGAGATATTTGCCAAGGAGATTATTTTTGGAAAGATATTGAGTATTAATTTATAGATGGAGTGATAAGGTGTATTTTGGTTGATATTATTTTGTGTTGTGATTTATTGAGAAAATAAATATCCTCTAACCCTTATTGAGTTTGTCAAAGAAGTAATTGTGAGTGTGGCAAATTTGCAAAGACAACTACTCTTCAAGAAAAGGTATGGGCAAAATTCTTCTTTGTTGAGTTAGGTGATTGGCTTGATTGAAAAATAAGTTTGGAGTGAAAAGGAATTGATTAGGGTTTCCTTTTTTAAAGTGGTTGGTTTAATGCTTCAAGGTTTTTTGATTTGAGAGTTGTGATTAAAACCTTATTTTATAAGAATTGTTGTTGAAACCATTGGTTGTATGAAAAACCTGAGTTAGGGTTTGAGAAAAACATGAGTATCAATGTTAGATGAAGAATGTTTTATTAGCATTGTTGTTGAAGTCAATTGGTTATGCAAAGAACTTGAACTTGAGTTAGAAAAGAACATGAGTATCATTGTTATGTGAGATTTGTGTTGGGCATTATTGAAAACATTTTGAGTTGGATGATACATTCTTGGACTAGGGTTTGTGAGAAAGGGTTGTTCCTTGAAGTGATTGGTTGAGTAGATTTTATTGAGCCTAGTCAAGTGATTGTGTGAAGTGGTTGTTCAAGTTCCATGAAACAAACTATTCTATATTCTAATTTGAGTTGAGATTGAGTTTTGAGAATAGAACATATTGAGTCTCTAACAATTCTCTTTATGCTTCTATGAGATCGATTTGAGTTGAGATTGAGTTTTGAGTATAGAACATATTGGATCTCTAATAATTCTCTTTATGCTTCTATGAGATTGATTTGAAAAAGTGACTTAGCATTGAGTATAGAACATATTGAGTCTTTAACAATTCTGTTTATGCTTCTATGAGATTGGACAAGTTTTGTGTGAACTTGTTAAGATGATTTGAGGTAAGTCTTTGAGAAGACTTGTGGACTAATTTTGTGTGAGATTTTGTGGAAGCTTGCAATACATATTTGAGCAAGTCCTAGAGAGGACTTGTTGAGTAGATTTGGACAAGTTCTATGTGAGCTTGTTGAGCAGATTTGAATAGGTTTTGAGTGGACATGTTGAGCAGATTTGAGCAGGTTTTGAGTGGACCTATTGAGCAGATTTGAGCAAGTTCTGAGTGGACATGTTGAGCATATTTGAGCAGGTTCTGAGTGGACCTTTGAGTAGATTTGAGTAGGTTTTGAGTGGACCTTTTGAGTATATTTGAGCAGGTTATGAGTGGACATATTGAGAATATTTGAGCAAGTTCTGAGTGGACCTGTTGAGCAGATTTGAGCAGGTTCTGAGTAGACCTATTGAGAAAATTTGAGCAGGTTCTGAGTGAGCTTGTTGAGCAAATTTGAGTAGGTTCTGAGTGGACCTGTTGAGCAGAGTTGAGCAGGTTCTGAGTGGACCTATTGAGCATATTTGAGAAGGTTATGAGTGAACCTATTGAGAAGAGCTTTGGAGGTGATAGAGCATAGAGGATAGGGTCTCCAATGGATAGAGATTCATCATCCAAGACATTGAGGATAGGTCTTCTGAGTGAGGACAAGAGTCTTAAAGTGGAGAGAGATCGACAGTCAATGTAGTTGAGGCAGTGTATTCTAGAGGATAACCAACCAGAGTAGAGGAGAAGGAGTTCTCCTATCGATAGAGATCCAAAAACCAGATTTAGGGTATCAAAATCTCCTTTAGATAGAGGTCCATAAACATTGTAATTGGAAAGGATTTCCAAAAGATTATTTGAGAAATATTTAGAAGAAATATTTTCTCTATGGAGGTAGCCCACATTGGGTGAACCACATTAAATTTGTGTATCTATTGTGTATGGTATTTTTTACATTGCTTTTATTACTGCTATTGATACTGCTATCTATACACTACATAATATTGATTTGAAAAGAAAAGTAAAAAATGGTCTTATACTATTCACCCCCCTCATCAGTATAAGCTTGTGTTCTTCAATTTGGTATCAGAGCGGGTTCCTTCATAAGAGTTTGACAGCTTGAATAAAAATTCGTCTAAGAACACAATGGATCAAAAGGATCAAAGAGACGGGTCCATCAATAATATAGTACCGATATTTGATGGAAGTGACTTCTTGTATTGGTGTGTGCTAATGAGATTTCACCTGATGGCACTTGGAAATGAAGTTTGGGATGCAGTGGAACTTGGATATGATTCAACAGCCAATCCTCCTATAGATAAGGAATGTAAGCTTCTAATGCATGCAAATTCAAGAGCTATGAATGCTATTATAAAAGGGTTGCGTAGATTAGAATATATGAAGGTTATGGAGTGTACAACGACAAAAGATATGTGAGAACTATTGCATACCATATATGAAGGAGATAAAAGTGTCAGGAAAGCTAAGATCATAAATCTCAAAGGAGAATTTGAGAACCTAAGAATGCGGGATGATGAAAACATTCGTGCCTATCTCAATAAGGTTGATGAACTTATACATGAGATGAAAGGTCTTGGAATTAAGGTTGATGAATCTGAAGCTTATGATAAGATCTTGAGAACTCTTCCAAAAAGATACAGTGAAAAGGTTTTTGCTATAGAAACATCAATTGATAGTGATTCTCTGACAAGGAATTCTTTGTTTGACATGCTTACTACTTTTGAGATAAGAACAAAAGATCTTATTCCTCCGAAAGAAGTTGCATTCAAAGTGGACAAAAAGAAAAAGGGTAAGAAGATAGAATCAAGCAGCGAGTCATCTAGTGATGAAGAAGCAAATTATGGTAGAAGAGATAAAGGTTCCAGAAGACCCATAGATCTAAGATATGTTAAATGTTTTAATTGTGGAAAGTATGGACATTATGCAACAGAGTGTAAAGAGCCAAAGAGCAACTATGATGAAGAAAAACAGGACCATAGGTACAGGGAATCAAAAAGATACAAGCACCAAAATAAAAGCAAGGATGGACAAAGTAGACAAGGAAAGAAGTTCTTCCAAATGCAAAAGAGAAGTTACTATGCGGATAATGCAAGTAAGTACTCAAATGATAGTGATGCTAGTTTTTCATACAATGACAGAGATGAAGTCCTATTTATGGTTGAAGAGAAAGATCCAGTTAAGAAAAGGACTCCAATTATTCTCAAGTGTTTTAGATGTGGTAAATTTGGACATCTTGAATATGATTGTACAAGGGATGGTTATAGTTTCAATGATGATGATTTTGAAGATGCACTTGAAAGACCAGATGAAAATCTTCTAATGGCATTAGAAGAAGAAGTGAGTGATCCTATAGAAGATAAGCCAAAAGAATGAAATGATATGGACAAAGGCAAACAAATAGAGGATTATTGGGAGAACTTATCTATGCCCTTGACATAATAAAGAAGGTAAAAAAGCAACACTCTAAGCTTAAAAGTCAGTTTCAATAATGTGATGAAGAAATATTATTGCTCATAGAGGATTTAGAAAAGTTAAAGGCTAAGGAAAGCAAGTTCAAAGATAAGTTAGAAGCAAAGATCATGGAATGTGAGAAGTTAACACAAGAAGTGGCCTACTAAAGGAAGATTTAGAGGATTCCAAGAATAAGCTATACAAGTATGTAAACAGTGCAAAGAGTGTGAATAAAATAGTCAAGATACAAAGAAGAGCAACAAACAAGACAGGTCTTGGTTCTAAACAGGTTCAAAAGAAAAGGGAAGAAGAGTCTACTTCAAGTCTTGAAGAAGAAAAAACTTTAGAAGAAGATACATCAAAAGAAGATAGTGTAAGAGGGAGTGAGACATAAGAGGATGAGTTGGACAACAAAGAGTTCAACAAAAATAGGAACAATGCACATAGAAGATATATATGGAACATCAATCAGAACATGAGACCAATGAGGTCAAGACAAGGAAGCTTTAATAGAAATATTTTTCATGTCATAGGTTTGGGCACATGGCTTCACAGTGAAGGACACATGAAATACAGGAATATGGAAAAGGACAACTTTTCCAAGGGTATTGCTACTCATGTAATGAGTTTGGTCACAAGGCAATGAATTGCAAGATTCATGACAAAAGAGGATATGGCTTCACTAGAAGAAATACTAAGACAGTTGCACCTCCAAGGAATAATAACATTAAGTGTTATAAGTGCAATAATGATGGTCACACAACAAGATGGTGTAGAGCAAATATTCAAGAAACAGGTATGAATAGGAACAAGAACATGAACAAAAATAGAAATATGAACAAGAACATAAATAGGAACAAGAACATGGATGAGAACAGGAACAAGAACAGGAATAGGAACATGGATGAGAATAAGAACAGGAACAAAAGTGATAACAGGAACAGGGATGATGACTTGGGAAAGAGGATTCAAAAAACTCATAAAATAAGATAAAAAGATAAAGGTAAAGAATAGTGCTTTTGGGGAGTAGAAATACTCCCACCCCAAAATTAACCACCTCATGTGGAGGTGGGGGAGGGGCTAAGCTAAGAGGCTCATTCTTAGCCCCGAGCCCCAAAGGGGACCCTTTGTCATTGATGTCAAAGGGGGAGAGATTTGTGTATTGAGGAGAGATTTGATATTTGAGAAAGCATTGAGCCAGGGGGAGCAATGTCCCAGGAGGAGCAAAATTACAGAAAGGTCAAGTTTTTAGTAAAAAAGGATTTGGGTTACCATCAATGACAAAGGCAAATATTGTTGGACATTTTGAGTCCTCTAAGTCAAAGTTGTCATTGATGTCACCTGATAGAGTTATCACTCATATCAAGGAATTCGACAAGAAATAAAGTCGTCAAAGGTTGTCACTCTCATCCAGAAAAAAGATTCAAAAGTGCAAAAGTTAAAGGCAAAAAGGCTCCATAATATTTTAATATTATTGGGAGCACAAGTTAAGTGATTGGTTCATAAAAACCCAAGAAGGGTTATTGCAAAGGTTAAAAAGGAGATCCAATATTTATTTTATAAATTATTTAAATTCACAAGGAATTTAAATTTTATAAATAAATATTCGTTATAAGGTTGTGCAATAAGACAAGGCCCCAAGGTTTAATTAAGTTAAAGCCTAAGGTTGGTTTGATTTAATTTATAATATTTAAATTTAATTTTAATTAAATTTAAATACCTTATAACCTAATCAACCAAGTCGACGTCGAATTAAATCGATGCGTCGACGTGATTGCATGGAATACAAAGGGCACTATATAATACGTAAAAGAAATTGATTAATTCATCCTTGCTCGAAATAAAAGAAGGCATACGAATTGGTGGTTGAGCTCATGAGAAACAACAAACATATTTGAAGGACTACGATCAAAATAAAGGAAAGCACATTAAAATCCTCAAGCCAGTTGGGAATCATGGCGTAGTGGCAAGGAGACATTGGTTAAGCTTTTGTGGCAACGTTGAGCTGCGTTCGAATCCTGGCAAGACACAATTCGGTTGGTGTTGGGAACACCAAAGCGCTGCACACGTTTTTGTTTTCGTTGGAAGCATAAGGAACTTAGAGCATGTGGTGCTCTCAATGCTCCAAGCGAGCGCTTAGCTCACATGGCAATAGAGCCACAACTAAGGCGCAAGCCGTGGGCAAAGTTAGGGGATCGAATCCCCTTGAATGCAGAGGTAATATTTTATTTGAGCATTTGAATAATATTGCCTATGTTGATGATTAATTACTTTTAGCAAAGTGGGAGTTAAAAGTTTTTTATTATTTGGAAAATTGCTAGCTAATAATTATTGATTGGAAATAAAGTTAGGAGGCATAAGGAGTTTAGGGTTTATTTTAATTAAAGTCTTAAATAATAAATTTGGATATTTGAGAAGTAAGACTTTAATAGAGTTGATATTATTGTGAAAGAGATATTTGCCAAGGAGATTATTTTTGGAAAGATATTGAGTATTAATTTATAGATGGAGTGATAAGGTGTATTTTGGTTGATATTATTTTGTGTTGTGATTTATTGAGAAAATAAATATCCTCTAACCCTTATTGAGTTTGTCAAAGAAGTAATTGTGAGTGTGGAAAATTTGCAAAGACAACTACTCTTCAAGAAAAGGTATGGGTAAAATTCTTCTTTGTTGAGTTACGTGATTGGCTTGATTGAAAGATAAGTTTGGAGTGAAAAGGAATTGATTAGGGTTTCCTTTTCAAAAGTGGTTGGTTTAATACTTCAAGGTTTTATGATTTGAGAGTTGTGATTAAAACCTTGTTTTATAAGCACTGTTGTTGAAACCATTGGTTGTATGAAAAACATGAGTTAAGGTTTGAGAAAAACATGAGTATCATTGTTAGATGAAGA